>CAUYSK010012973.1:0-62040 GCA_963575035.1 Avahi laniger
TGCCCGGCTAATTTTTTCTATATAGATTTTTAGTTGTCCAATTAATTTCTTTCTATTTTTGGTAGAGACGGGGTCTCGCTCTTGCTCAGGCTGGTCTCGAACTCCTGAGCTCAAACAATCCACCCGCCTCGGCCTCCCAGAGTGCTAGGATTACAGGCATGGGCGACCACACCCGGCCTACCACTGAGTTTTTTGCACCTTGATCCTGGCAATCAATAAATACTTATTGGATAAACGAACAAAAAGGACTTAAACAGAAAAATAGCAACATAAAGAAATTTTCTAAAACACTATTACTCTGTAATATGGAGGGTGTTCTTTGGGAAAGCAAGAGTGCCCATGAGGACAGAGTTAGAAAGTTACTGCAGTAACCAAGGCAAGAGAGTTTAATAACTTGAAATGTGAAGAAGTAAATGGAGCTGAAGAAAAACAGAGACGTGAGAGTTATTTAAGAAATAAATTGCAGAGAACAGTGATAAATTAGATATTGGGATAGAGAAGAAGAGACAAAGGGCAGCTCTGTAGATTCTTCATATCATAATAACACAGATAGTGGTTTTTGTTATAATTATAAGGAAGGAAGGAAAATGTTGGGGGATCACGGAGGTGTCAATGATTTATTTTGAGATATGCTGAGTTTGAGTTACCTTTGCATATCCAAACAGAATATCCAAAAGGATATCAGATATACAATTATGGATTAGAATATGAAATCTGGGCTGGAGATACTTTGAATCATCTAAGTATCAATTGAGACTATGTACTTGGATGAAATATATTAGAGACATTATGTAGAATAAGAGGGAGGAAAACTTAAGACTAAATCTTGATGAACTAAAAATTTTAACACTTGGGTGGAGAGTGATGAGTTTGCCAACAATAAAGATGGGACATAGCAAAAGATTAAAATGAAAAATGAGGATAATGCTGTGTCATGGAAGCCAATTATTAATAATTTTCAAAAGGAATGTAGTGATTAAGAGTGGTGAATAACAGTGACATCTCTATTTTGAGAATGACAGATTAGCTGATGGTCCCTTCAAAAACTGCTAAATTAAAACAGAAAGTTAAATAGCACAATTCACAATTGCAAAGATGTGGAAACAACCCAAGTGCCCATCAATACATGAGTGGATTAACAAAATGTGGTATATGTAAGCTATGAAGTTCTACTCAGCCACAAAAAACAAAGGTGATCTAGCACATCTTGTATTATCCTGGATAGAGCGGGAGCCCATTCTACTGAGTGATGTATCCCAAGAATTAAAAAACAAGCATCATGTGTACTCACCATCAAATTGGTATTAACTGATCAACACTTATGTGCACATTTAGTAGTAACATTCATCAGGTGTCAGGAAGGTGGGAGAGGGGAGGAGGGGATGGGTATATTCACACCTAATGGGTGTGGTTTGCACCATCTAAGGGATGGACACATTTGAAACTCTGACTCGGGTGGGGACAAGGCAATATATGTAATCTAAACATTTACACACCCATAATATGCTGAAACAAAAATAAATCAATAATAAAAACAACGACAACAACAAAATAGAAATGTTTGGGAAAGTTTGAATTCCAAAAACCTAGAGTGATAGGCTTGTGGTTGATCTCAACATTTGCTTCTGAACTCCTTGGCAGCCTAAAGCCAAAGGAAAACATTATCTGATATAAGAAAGTAAGTGATTAAAACTTTTTTCTACTTCTTAAAAAAGAAAAATAACAAAAACTTAAAAGCATTGTAATTACAAGATAGTAAGACATTATCAGGTGAAAAGATTTTCAGAAAACGAATAAACATAATTCGAAGAGACAAGAAATGGCTATTTTCTAATGGTGTTGAGAAGACAAATAAAATAAAAACTGGAAAATCACTGATAGATTTAGAGGAGTGCATATAGAGTTCGACTGATATGGTAATAGCTAGCAGATGATATAGCATGGTGGGAGTTTATTTACTTTTCTAAGGGGAAAATTCTGAGGCTACTAAAAAGCCCTTCCTATGCACTTATACACTTCTTTGCTACTCATATAGCTCTGTCATTTCTGATTCTCTTTCCCAATTCACTGTAAAATTAAAAATCTTTCCTTTATAATGTGTATGATTTCATTAACAAGTAGAATATGTCTCCTTCAAATATATATGATGTACACATATATATAAACACACATACACACATATATAAAAATATAAATATCAGCCTGTCAGCCTTCCATATCTGTGTATTCTGCATCCATGGATTCAACCAAGTGCAGGTGGAAAATATTCATTAAAAAATTACACGAAGTTCCAAAAATCAGTCTACTGCACACAGAAAGCTACATTGAATCCATGCAAATGAAGTGATGTGTAGGCATTGTATTAGATACTATAAGTAATCTAGAGATGATTTCAAATATACAGGAGGATGGAAGTAGGTTATATGCAAATAGTATGCCATTTTATAGAAGGGACTTGTGCATCCATAGATTTTGGTATAGGAATGGGCCTGGAACCAATCCCCCACAGATATCAAGGGACAACACTGTGTGTGTGTGTGTGTGTGTGTGTGTGTGTTTGTGTGTATAATTGTCACTATTACATTTACGAAAAGGATGTTTTTCAATAGCTACTTCTGTTTCTGAGCACATAATTTTTATCTTCAGAATTGGATCTATATATTTCTCAGCAAAAAAATTTTATTTGTAACATCTTTTTCACCTAAGTAGTAAAATTTTGCATGAAACCTCTGTAATTTGTGTTCTTTTCCTTGTATTTCATGACTTATTAATCATTTTGCTATTCAACAAAAAGTAGTGTGATCACAAAAGAAATATCAATAATAATACAATCCGGATTAATATTTTAAACATACGTAATATATAGGAGCTCCTTGAAGATATAAAATGTGCTAATGTATGCACCAGAAAACATTATTTAATGCTTGTTGTGTAACTATCAATTGCATTTCATTTGAGTTTGATGGAAAATAATGACAAAACTCTAATGTTACTCTTTGTGAAAGATTAAGAGACAATGAAATTGTCCAATAAAATCCAGTTTTAAAAAATATTCAGCCTTAAACTTTCTATTTTTTTTTAAAAAAAAAGATATCTCTGATGGTCGCTTCTGTGAAATGTGAGTTTTCTTCACAAATGCTCTGCACATTTTATATGTGCACTCAGGTCCTGCATACATTATTCTCAATGCATTTTTATACTGCTTTGTCCCTATAACTTTTAAGTAAACCATTTTGAACCATTGATTCCTATTTTAAGTTAGGAAAATAGCAGTGAAACATATGAGAAATTATTAGCATAAACAATAAAAAGTAAATGATGTGAAAAATTACTCAGCCTTGTTTAATGAATGGTAACAGTGACAAAGTCAACAACATGATTCTGGTAGTTCATGGGAAACCTTTAATAATATAGAGATTGCTAAGAAAATAACAAGATGAAATAAAGATCTGAATGGATTATACATTTCACATTTCAGTTTTGGGAAATCTAAATGAACAGAATTGTTTCCTCCTTCCTTTCCCTCATCCCACCACAAACAGCAGCAGCTCCAACTGCAGAAAACATGATAGACCACAGAGAACTGCAATGCTCCATTTACCACACTTTACAAACACTGCGCTAATGAGTCCTTCCTTATCACTCTTCACCTATTAAGATGTGCAATAAACATATCTTTTTAACTTTCACATTAGTGTGGTTTCAAATACATTTTTTATGTGCAGTAATGATTTTCTAATGAATGTGTATGCCTCAATGTCTTCTAAGTATTGATTAGTATAAGCAGGCTAATTTTAATTCCTAGCAATTTCCATTTGTCAACAAGATCTTTATCAGTTTCCTACTGTATGCCAGCCTCATAAGAAAAAACAGTTTTGAGCAAAATGTATAAAACTGTGCTTTATCTTTTAAATGTGGACCAAAGAAAATATTGTAATATTTAATTATCAAATAGTATAATATTTAATTTAGAATACCTTTTATTTAAAAATAAGATAACATTTTGACAAAGAATATAAAAACATCAAAATGACTTTGAAAAAAATTATATGACACCAATAATACTTTGGTTCTCCTATTAAGGTTAGTCCTAATTTCTCAAGGTGAGAAATTGAAATAAATTTGTTTTAGCCCATAATCATATATATTTAATGCAATACAATATATTCAATACAATTCACGATCAACACAATATTGCTAGCTCTAATTAATTTTTTGTGTTTCTATAGTACATTAATATATTTAACAGATTATATATACCAATTTAAACAAATCCATTTTGTGCTTTTGCCTTAACTTTTTTCTTATTCATATTTATCAGTTTAATATCTACATTATTCCTCTAGCTTATGTATAATCTATCAACACCTCCTTAGACATAAGTTGTTTTTCAGTTTTATAATTTTTAATAAACTTTTCTGAACATATAGGATCCTACTTTGGGATAATTGTTTCCTTAAAATCAAATTTCAGAAGTGAGATTACCCAATCAGAGACTGTCATTATATATTTTTATTTGGGATCATGCACCATATTGTTTTCAAATGATCCTACCAATACATAATACCAGGTTTCTTTTATAGCAACAATGTCCAAACTTTTTGGCACCAAGGACTGGTTTTATGGAAGACAATTTTTACAGGGACTGGGGCACAGGGGAGGAGGATGGTTATGGGATGATTAGAGCATTACATTTATGGTGCAAATATCTCTGCTAACGATAATCTGTATTTGCAGCCACTCCCCAGCACTAGCATCGCCACCTCAGATCCGCCTCAGATCACCAGACATTAGATTCTCATAACGAACATGACATCTAGATTCCCATCACATGAAGTTTACAATAGTGTTGATGCTTCTATTAAAATCTAATGCCCCCACTGATCTAACAGGAGGTGGAGCTTATGCAGTGAAGTGAGTGATGGGGATTGGTTTTAAATACAAATGAAGCTTCACTCTTTGGCTCACTGCTCACCTCCTGCTGTGAAGCCCAGTTTTTAACAGGCCAGAGATCAGTACCACTCTGCAGCCCAAGAGTGGGGATAGCAAAAGACTTGAAAGAGTTATTTTCCTATAGTGAAGTAGTCTTTCGATAATACCTAGAAATTAAATTATGTATGATATTTAAGTTGCTATTAAAATATAATTCTCAACTCTTACCACCTAAATCTATCCAGGGTCTTCTCTGATCCCTGCCATGAATGATGTTTCATTGATACCTTGGCAACATAGAAACACTCACAAATGTGACATTCTGAGATGTTAACACATGTCTGTGTGTAAAGTTCTTCTAAAGATAAAATTTAGAGCCAATTACAAAATTTACTTTCCATGAAGAATAGTACAAGTATCATTACTCTAAAGAATTGAACATACATAAATACACTGCAGTTTTGAATATAAATATCTCATAAACAAGTAACTCATCTTTTGAAGTAATATTCTCATGTAATTTTTGAAAGTTCATACATCACATTTTGAAAATCACAAACTCATAGTGAAGGCCACAAAAATATTAAATAAAACTTCCTTGTTGATTTTAATTTACAAAAGGTATTTAAGGATTTTTGGTTTGTTTGTTTTAGAAACTAATTGTTCCTTTAATTTTTTGGATTGAGGAGACCATTTGAAGGACTAAAATGTGGCACACTGTCTAGAAATGTAAACTGTGTTTCAAAAAGTGCAAATGCAGAATTGGTACAAAAAAAATAAAATATCTAGGAATATATTTAACCAAGGAGGTGAAAGATCTCCACAAAGATAACTACGAAACACTGCAGAAACAAATCACAGGTGACACAAAATGTAAAAACATATCATGCTCATGGATCAGTAGAAACAGTATTGTTAAAATGTCCATACTCACCAAAGTGATTTACAGACTCAATGCAATCCCCATCAAAATACCAACATCGTATTTCATATTTCACAAATACAGAAAAAATAATTCTATGCTTTGTTTGGAACCAGCAAAGAGCCCGAATAGCCAAAGCAATCTTAAACAAAAAGAACAAATCTGGAGGTCTCACGTTACCAGACTTCAAACTATACTACGAGGCTATAGTAACCAAAACAGCATGGTATTGGCACAAAAATGGAGACATAGATCAATGGGACAGAACAGAGAACCCAGATATAAAACCATCCACGTACAGCCAACTGATATTTGACAAAGCAGACAACAATATACACTGCAGAAAAGAAGCCCTAGTTAATAAATGGTGCTGGGAAAATTGGATAGCCACATTCAAAAGAATGAAACAGGATCCATATCTCTCACCACTCACAAAAATGAATTCAAGATGGATAAACAACTTAAATGTAAGGCAGAAAACCATAAGAATTCTAGAAGAAAATGTAGGAAAAATTTTTCTAGATATTGGTCTAGGAAAAGCATTTACAACTAAGACTCCCATGACAATTACAGCAACAGATATATATCATACAATAATGCAGTGTCTCAGGAAGCACATCCAGGACACTAATTAAAATCAATTTTGTTGGCTTAGAAAAAATATATATGAACTTTTTCTTATAAGATACCTATTTAGTTTTTCTTTTGCATAGGCTACTGAATACACTGGTCAGTTAGTTTCTAAATGAACCGGGATGAGTTTTCATTTGAGTGTTTCTATCCTCACTCAGAATATAACCAAGGATAAGATCTTCATCAAAGGGAGGCAAATAGATTGAGGCAGACTGGAATGATTCAGGCATGAAGTAGATTGTAATGTGTCCCTGTGTCCCACAAAAGGTGGAAGTATTAATACTTTTATATTTGAGCTGCTTTGACTGCAGTGAAACCGCCATAAAGCTGGAGATGTCACTGAGTCACTGAAAAGAACTGAACCCTGAAAGTGGTGTGGCTGAGAGGTCTGTACGTGGACAGACTTCGGATCAAAGCTCATGCTGCCACCACCAACTCTATGAGTTTGTGCAAATTATTAATCATTCAGAGCTTTGGCTATCTGAACTGTTAGGATGACCTATATGAAACCGCCAATATTTGACTGATTTTAATGTACAAAACTGATGATTTCATATGTTCAAATTACATAGAACAGGCCAGGCATGGTGGCTCATGCCTGTAATCCTAGCCCTCTGGGAGGCCAAGGCGGGAGGATTGTTTGAGCTCAGGAGTTCGAGACCAGCCTGAGCAAGAGCAAGACCCCGTCTATTCTAAAAAAATATAAAGAAATTAGCTGAACAACTAAAAATATACAGAAAAAATTAGCCAGGCATGGTGGCACATGCCTGTAGTCCCAGGTGCTCGGAAGCTGAGGCAGGAGGATCGCTTGAGCCCAGGAGTTTGAGGTTGCTGTGAGTTAGGCTAATGCCATGACACTCTAGCCCAGGCAACAGAGTGAGACTCTGTCTCAAAAAATAAATAAATAAATAAAAAATAAAAAAAATAAAAATCACATAGAACAGAAATAATAGTTTTTGTATCACTGTGTGGCTGTGATTAAATTAAATGTTTCTATAAATTTATAAAAAATAAAATAAATAAATGGTAGTTGATTAAATTAAAATCTTCTGCACTGCTGAGGAAATAATTAACAGAGAAAATAGACAACCTACAGAATGAGACAAAATATTTACAACCTATACATCTGATAAAGGACTAATAACCAGAATCTACAAAGAACTCAAGCAAATCAACAAGAGAAAAAAAAAAAAAACAACTCCATTAAAAAGTGGGCAAAAGACATAAATAGAAGCTTCTCAAAAAAAGATAGACAAATGGCCAGTAAACATATGAAAAAATGCTCACTGTCACTAATCATCAGGGAAATGCAAATTAAAACCACAATGAGATATCACCTTACCCCTGTTAGAATGACTTTTATTAAAATGTCCAAAAACGATAGATGCTGACATGGATGCAGAGAGAAAGGAACACTTATATACTGTTGGTGAGACTGCAAATTAGTACAACCTCTATGGAAAACAGCATGAAGATTCCTCAAAGAACTAAAAGTAGACCTACAATTCAATCTAGCAATCCCACTACTGAGTATTTATTCAAAGGAAAAGAAGTCATTTTATCAAAAATATGCCTGCACTCAAATGTTTCCTGCTGCACAATTCACAATTGCAAAGACACAGAATCAACCCAAGTGCTCATCAATTTATGAGTGGATTAACGAAATGTGGTATATGTAAACCACGCAATACTACTCAACTATAAGAATGAATTAAGACCTTTTGTAACTATTTGCATAGAACTGGAGACCATTATCCTAAGTATTTAAAGAATGGAAAAACTAACACCACATGTACTTGTTGTTAAACTGGAGCTAACTGATGAGCACATATGTACATAGAGGGAAGTCAAACTCAGTAAAAATAAAGCAGGGAGGAGAGGGAGGAAGGGATGGGTGAAAACCTACCTAATGGGTATATGAACACTATCTGGGTGATGGGCACATACATAGTCCTGAATCAAGCATTATAAAAGCAATTAATGTAACCAAAAACATTTGTACCTCCATAATATTTTGAAAAAAATACATATGGACATTTTGGTGAAGGGAAGATAGGAACTAGTAAGGCTACATGTGTGTGGGAATAATATGCAATTTAAACAGAATATGTTAAATGATAGCGGGACCAACACTAACCTACCTTATAGAAAAATTCCATACTGATTCTATTCAATTCTTCCTTGGAAATGGATTGGGAAATATTTCTTCCATGTTTTATCACTATCCAGAATATCCAAGACCACCAACTCATATTCAGATGAACTGAGAGGCATGAACTGCTGGTCAAGTGGCCCAGAGGCTCTGAAGGGATGCGTATCCAGAATCAGTTACAATCTAGAACATCTGTCATTTTCCATTTCAATGACTCTTGCTGCTCTGCTCCTTCCTTTCATTCTGCATCACCCCTGCACCACCAGGCTCTGTCCTTTTTACCTCAGACCTAAGGTTACCTTTGGAAAGAGAAAAACTTGTTCTCCAAGTGTGTGATAGAATCTTTCAGTTTATCACTTAGGCCAATGCTTTCTCTAAATATTTATTTTTCATTACTATGTATGATGAGAAAGAGGATGAAAGTAGCTTAAGGTTTCAATGAAATGCCCACAGAGATAAAGTGGAAAAGACACAGGAAACACACAGGTTAATACTGCTAGATTTAACCCTGCTACCTGTGTTATTGCTTGTAAGTTAGCTCCCAATCCTAGATTCTCTTTGTAATATCGTTTGAAACTCTGGAAATGTGAATCATATTTACATAGAGTATAGGCAAGAGGTGAATCTAGTTTTTATTGTTCCTCTCATTTTTCTGTGTAAGCAGAACCTAGGTCATCAAGCATTTCCATTATTAACAGAATAGACACAGTTACTAATTCTTAGACTAATATCTGTAAATTCCATTAGGTTTAGTTATCCAAGAAAATCTCAGAGCAATTTTCAAGATCCATGTTTAAACAAATAGCTGAAGTCCTTCAATTTGAAATACTATTTTTGCATAACAGATATAAAACTCTGGGTTTTAATTTAGCTATGGCATACTCATGAATGAAATAAGTTTGAAATTTTACGGCTTCTAATTTTTCTAAAAGAATTATTTTTTTTCTCCATGGAAAACATATAGCCTCTGTTCAGTTTGACATATGTAAAATCTCAAGATTGCTTGCAAAATAAATTTCACATATTCTATATTTCATTAGTTTAAGGAAAATATATGTCTCTTCAGCTGGATCATTTGGTAGTTTACAAATGGAATCTTAGCCTCTGTTGTGATATAATTAGATTGGTTTTATTTATGACATTATTTATATAACCTTATAATCTATTCCATAATATACTGAGTTTCTAAACCATTGCTGTTATTAGAATCCATGTGCTATTACATGAGGACACAAGTAAAGTATAAAGGGAATTAAGCACCATTTTCAAGGAATATTTGAAAGCCCTTTCAATTAAATATTCACTTTTCTTTAGTATTTTCCCTTTTCATAACTACACAGCTTATAAAATTTGTTATGTAGTAGTTTGTGCACATGCAAAAGAAACATAATAAAGTATCATCACCTAAGTCCTACCACATCATCTTTCTGATGCTTTGCTCTCACGGATCTTCTCATATCTAAACAGCTATTCTCTCTCCCGCTGCAAGAAGGAACTTACCTTTCTCATAACAATTATCACACTATCTTGTAATTTTATTCTGCTTTTTCTTTTCTTTTAACTGTCACCCTCTAAACAAATGACCTCCTTTAAGACCCAAACCCTGTCTCAATTGTTTATGTCTCCCCAGAATTAATGTCTTATAATCATTTATAATTATTGTAAGTGCCTTTCCAATTTCTCATTTATCTTTTATATATACTTCTTATTTTCCTAAAATAGCTTCCACTAAAATGCATATTTTAGCTGATATATTCTTTGAATTAGCAAAGGTGGGAACTGTACATTGAACTCTACTTTTTCCATCACATATTTGTTGATCATATTAATGCATTTAATTGCATCAAACTTTTTTGCTTCTTTTAATCCAAAGATCTTCTTACACTAAAATTATTGACTAATGTAAAAGAAAATTAACATATAAAATGAAAATAAGCCACAGACTAAACTTAAAATATAATTTGTAATGAAAATGCTTTCTTGAAAATATTTATTTACTCAAATGAAAAATATCAGGATTAGGTGTCCATCTGTTGCATAATGTCCCAAAGAAAAGTTATGTTTTTAAACACCTTACAACTATTTTTACATCTATGCAATCTCGGGTTTAATTCATATATTAAAAATCAACATGCTTTAACCAAATTCTACATAGCAAGGACTATGTAAGATATATCAGTCATGATGTGCCTCTTCTTAAGAAATTTAAATAGTTTTTAATTCAATAGAAGATATAAAATCTATCTTTCCTAGATCTAATGTTTGATTTTATATGAACCACAAGGACAAAACAAGAAGAATTTTACGTGCAATATATTACAAACAGAGGCATCTATTTATAAAACAGCTTCCTATACTTCGGAATTACTGTTACACATCTCTTCAGAGGCAAAGTATATGATAATTTGAAGTTGTTTTTAACCTATATGCCATTAGTAATGCCTAATCATCAGAATAAATACTTTGTATAATTGAGGGAACTTTTTTAAAAAGATAAAATAGCAACCCATATTTCACTTAAAATAGCATTCTAATATTTCACTTAGACATTCAAAATTTTAAAATAAAAATATTTTCATTGAAAATTTATCTTTAGTTTGTATAACTTGCTATGTGTAGATCAATTGCCTATAGTTGAATCTGAGATTTATCATTATTTACTAGAGACAGAATCTTTGAGAATTTTCCAACCTTTCTAAGCCCTAGTTGCTTTATTTGTAAAATTGTATTACATAACTTTTTTAGAGAATTAAAAGAGATTTGATATATATAAACTGTCTGAAAAATTGTAAGAGCTCAATAAATTTTATTGTTATCATTTTTATTCATATGAATTTAATTTTAATAGCATGATGGTTTCTCTTTATAATCCCCTGCTGAAAACATATTCAAATAAATATCTTCTCAGGAACACTTACTCTTTCCTTCTTTGGGGGCATCCAGGTTTTTATGAGACAGAATCTCCTGTCCTTGGAGAAGTCCTTCAAGTAGTAACTGAGTGTCAGTCAAATGGCAGTTATTTCACATCTATTACAGTTAATGCCTTTCAAGATATTACCCTCTCTCAAGCCTAAGGACTATAATTATTCGGAAATAGATTTTCACCTTAATATTAGTGTGCTTTAACCTGTTCGAAAGTGAGAGGTCAAGGAATATTTAAATTATAGTGTATGTTTCCGTTTTATTCAGAGTGTTCAAAAATTTTAAATGAATGAATATTTCAATTAAATAGGTCTTCTAAGCCTTTAAAAATAATAGGAAAATTCTATTGGGTTAATTTTTACCTAATCATACCTTTACCATCTGTCAACTCACTAAGGCCCTTCCAGAAGCATCGACACAGAAGTTTGGACAAGCACTCAGGGCTTTCGTTTTTCAGGTGACTTTGTACTCTTTGAGTCACTCTTTGTTTCATGAATTCTAACATCAGAACACTGAGGGATAGTGTTTGTATAAATTGTCAGTAAAGTCAAGTCGAGCCCCTACAAATAACCCTATATAAAAGTTCTGCATCATTTTATTCCTATAAACTGCTTCAAGATATTTACTAACTTATCAATATCATCAAAAGCATTGTGGAAAATTACTTTCTTTAAAGGAGCAGTGTTTTAAAAAAATTGCTTAGAACAACATCTTTACGAATTTAGGATTATGGTAAATAGTTTATGAACTTATGCCTTGCATTACATCATGGCGTAGAGATGTGGACTGTCAGCAGTTTGAAATTAGATAGTTCTACTTGGCAAAACACAAGCCATAAGCAAACAAATATTAATAGAATATAAATAATTATGTACATTGTGCACAAATAGGTATTGCATTGTCCAAGCAAATAAAAGTCTTTGTGTGTTCACAGGCAGGAGGCAGAGGACAGGGGATGCTTGTTAGATATTGATTTTTGTAGACTCACACATCTGCATAATGATCTTAGTCAACAGCATCACCCAACACAAAGGACATGGAGAGAGCTATGCTGTTTAGATTGCCAAAGGAAGTATAAAAGAACAAAAGAAGCTGAAGCCTTCCAGTGCCGTTCTACATGAAAATAATAAAGCAGCAGGAGTTTGAAGTACTGTCAGCAAAATATTGAGCCACAGGCCTCTTTCCATATAAATGGTATAATGAAATATTTTTAAAATTGTAGACTTATTAGGAGAAATTTGTCCCATAATCTTACTTTAAATCTCTGTCTAATTAACATCATCACAGACTATATAACACAGAGAATATCTTATCTTTTTAGATACTTCAAAAAAAAAAACCACAAAATTTTTGAGTGTCTACTATGAATTGGCACACGAGGCACAGAGTGAACACAAAACCAGCTTTTGTGGAGCTTAGTAATAGGAAAACACAGCTACGATCAAATAAACATATATTATGTGCATGCATTCCCCCCTCTAAATTAATTTATCATATTTATAAAAGATATTTAATTGATTTCATTGCTGACTATAAGTTTTCATATTTGATTGTGCCATTCTTGAGATCCTTTGGCTGACAGATTATATTCTTCCTTTTTTCCTTTATTTTTTCTTCTTCTTTTCTTGCCTTGCCTCTTCTTTTTTATAAATTAATTTAAATTCAGAAAATATCTGTCTGCTTTCTTATTTTCAATATTTGCATTATATTCCATTTATATATCTAAATAACTGATTTTAAATATTTCTCAAAGAATTAATATTTATGACATTTTATTATGTGTAGTAATGTCCCATTGAACATACAATATATGCTGTGCAAGTATGTGATCTTGGTACATGAATATCATCATAGCATAAATTTCTAGAAATAAAATTACTGGCTTAGAAAGTATACTTATTTTAAATTTCGTTCTTCTATTAAAATGCCACACCCTGAAAAAAGTTTCTGCCAATTTACACCCTGAAGTATGAGAATACCTGTCAAACCATAATCTTTTATTTATTAATCCATTCATTTATTCAACATATAGTTATTGAGTACTAACGATATGCTACACTACACCTGTTGTAGCTAATAGGGTATCACAGTGATCTAGCCAGGAAAATCTGCTTCCAAACCAGAAGCTTGTATTCTAACAAATAATTAATGAAGCTTGTCCCATAATATTTTAATTTATGGTAGCCTTCTGCCCTGAAGAAAAAAATATAGACTGGATTTTGAGGAAAAAAGTCGCCTGAGATTTGCCATGATGTTCAAATAGACACTATACCCTGGTGAGAACTGGAAATACATAAGATTTATTTCCAAATTAGGAATCTATTTAATTACTGGAAGTCATCATAATTATCTCACACATCTTATTGTTGCAAAATATCAAGAGTATAGTGAGAAAATTATACTCTGCTTAATAATGATTCCATTGGCTTCCTTCTCTTCACATCACATATTATGACTTTGTATTATTTTAATCCTTATTCCTGTATTTCACAATAATAATTTCATATTCTATAAAATATTAAAGAAATTTGAGTAATTACTTTCAAATTTTTTATACTAAGTTTGAATTGGCAATACACACAGTTTATAATTCCTGTTACATAAAAATCTAATGTAAATCAAGTGTACTTTCCAACCCAGACCACCATTATTCTGGAGACAGTAATCAGTATATTTCTCATGCATACTTTAAGAAATATTCTAGGCATATGCTACCTAAACATAAGGTATACATACAATAACTTGATAAATTATCAATCAAACTAAGACAATTTTAAGAGTGCAAGAATATGCAAATGGTAATTATGCCAAGACAACCAGAGAAAGTCAAAAATATCTTGGGCTGAAACACATGGTTACCCTAACTATTCATCATATATGTTTGTGTAAATATACATTTTAATCTGATTCATATGGCAGCATACTTCACATTCTTCTACAACTTCCTTTTTCACATAAAAATATATTTGGATAGATTTCCAAATGATTATACATAAAATTACTAAGCCTTTATAATGTCAATGTGCTTATATCATTAGTTCCCCTGTTGACATTTAGATTGTTTCCATTATTCTGCTATTACAAACAATGTTGTATTGAACATTCTTATATTTAGGTCATTTTGCTTATATGCAAGTATATTTGTATGATAAAATGTTAGAGTTAGAATTGTTGGGTTAAAGCTAGGTATTTTTGTAAACCTGGATGGACACTACCAAACTATCATCTTGAAAAGTTCTATTAGCAATATATATGATTTACCTATTTACTCTAATGATTGTCAATGTAGTGGTTTATCAAAATTGGATATATATGTTAAATTTCTAAATATTTGAAAAAAACAATATCTGTTTTAATTCACATTTTTATGCAACTTTCATTTACGAGCCATTAGAACTTGCTCTTGCCGATTTTCTTCTATGAAATTGTTTACTTTTGTGAGCACTTGGGCAACACATACACAAAAATTGGAAATTGTTGACTTTCACCTTATTGATTTATAGGAGCTAAGATATTAGACATTTTGCATTGATATGATTTCTCTTCTATTCAGACATACAAATGGAATTATCAATACCCAAATTTCAAATGCATCATTCTTAAGGCAATATTGATTTTTCATCAAAAGAAATTCCAGCCCTTTAAATAGTTTGGTTCTTAACGTTACCTGAAGACTCATGTAGTTATCAGAGACAAAATAAATATATAATGGGACATTTTCCAAATGAGATGTTTGATGATGAATGACTAGATATCTTCATGCCTTACTTGTACATATATCAAGCATTTTTTTAATAGGGACTTTGTAGCAGGCACTGTGCTAGGTGCTGTAAGTAAAATCTTGAGAATGATAGCCCTCAGGTGGTTTATTAGTCAGCTACTGTTAGGTTATGCTTTGGAAATAAGCAGCCTCAAAATCTTAGATGTTGAAACAACAAAGGTTTATTTCTTGTTCATGCTACATTAAAGCTGTAGTAGCTGCTATTCAGCTGTGGCTCCACTACATCCTGGTTCTCTTCTACGGGATGGGTCCTTTTCATTCCAGCCACCTAGCAACATCCTATATTTGGTGTATGCTATTCTTACGGCAGAAGGGAAAACGGAGAAGTGCTAAACCATACCCTAGCTCTTAAAGCATCTTCTCAGTTGTGGTACACTCAATACTTCCATACACATTCAATATTGTAAAACCAGAAGTCGATGGGGTGAGGAAATATATTCCCCGCTTGGAGAGGTATTGCATCTCACGTGGCAATTGATAGGGTTACTAATCCCTCATGCAAAAAGGGCAGTGAGTGATTGGGAACAGTGTCTTAATTGACCATGGGCAATGCTATTGGCCACAAATGTGCACCTCTCTCCCTTTTATGGTATCAGCCTCAACATCCAGGATCTTCATATAGGCTGGTATTTGTTCTAGATGTTAATCCTCTCAATTCATAGGTGTATGTTGGAGGAAGCCAAGCTATTTGCATGTGTGCCTGTGTGCTCATACTTTGGAATGGTGAAATAGGGACCAAATAATCACATAAACATTTCCTTTTAGATATAGAAAAAGTGGAGATACAAAACAGCTTCTATTCTATAGCAATCCTAAATTTGTAGGATAGGGAATATTCCTTGAGTAACTCTTATTTTCTGCTCCCTGATCATAAGCCCAAAGGTCATTGTCCTCCATGGCCCTTAGTAGTGCCCTCTGGAAGTTCCTTCCTTATCTGTTGTTCTCTTGAGCCATATCTAAAGACAGCATTGAAGACTACCCTCACCTCAGCTTGCCTTCTGCTTGTAGAATATTGGGTACTCAGATACCATTTTAGGTTTGCATCAAGTCTTTCTCTTTTGACCCAGGGTGTAGGGCTCTCTCATCATGAGATGGATGTTTTCGTCTGCTTGCTTCCAACCATATTCAATATACCAATAGTCAAATCTACAATTATTTCCAAAACAGGTCTCTCTCTTTCTGTTTACTGAATAGTTTAAATATGAAGTCATAGCCTCCATCAAAATTGAGATATTAACCATCCCAGAATGTTACTTGTTCTCTAGAAATGTAGTGGGGCAGTCATAGGTTGGATGGCATTATTTGAAATCAGCATTTTCCAGACTGGAGTTTCTTCAAACAACACACGATTCTTACCTCACCCCTATATACTCAGTCATCATTAAAAACTCGAAGTTTGTCTTTGGAAAATATACTGAATTCCAAATATTTGTCAGGAAAACGGGAAGAAGAAACCAGAAACAGAAGCTCAAAGCTAGATTTGGTGGTTCTAAGAAGTTGTTTTAGAAAGTATTATTTAGAAATTCACAATTAAAAGGAGTTATAAATATTTATTTTTTTATTTTTTAGTACTTAAAGGGATAGTATTATGTTAGGTCCCCTTGTAACACCAGTTCTTAGGCAGTTAGGCAACAATTGTTAATTGACTCCTTCAAAATAAGGAAAAGAGGAAATAAATCCACAGTCAGGGACTTTTTCTCTTACAATAATATTCTGGCTACCAAAAGATTAAATTTTAAGGAGATAATGTCATGTATCAATGTCAGCCATATTAAACAATTGAGAAAATAATCTTATGCTGTAAATCAAGATGAAAATATGTAGGTATTTCTTCATGACATTTCTTTTCTTCCCACAATTAAAATCACTATATGTTTTCCTTCTCTTTATTCTATAAATACGCATTGAGTGGTTTAGTCTTTGACAGGGACTGTGATATGCACTTGAAATGAGGAATGCAAAATGCAAGATTCCTTGCACATTCTGGAGTGAAAGATGAATGACAAAACAAGCAATGCCCAAACAACAGGGTATGCATTAGTCAGGAATAAGCAGGGTGCTAAGTGAGGAGGCAAGGGGGTCTAGGGGAATTCTCTTGGGAATCTAGGATGAATTCATAGATGAGAAACCTAAATTCCTAACCTAGATTCTTAAAGGAGGAAGAGTAAGCAGGTAGATACTATAAGTGAAGATGATACCAATGAAAACACAATGAGTAGGAGAAAATAAGGGCACTGCAAACACATTGACATACCCAAAGCCTAATTTTCAACTAAAGAGACTTTAGTCTGAGACTGCCCAGTCTTGTAAAATATACGAACAGATTTAGATTTTATCCTTCAGCAGGTGGAATGCATTGAATGTGTGTGTGTGTGTGTGTGTGTGTGTGTGTGTGTGTGTGTGTCAAGAGTGGTATGATCACATAAGGAATTTAAAATATTAAGCCTGATGGATTGGCATGGGAAGATGCTGATAGCAGGGAGACCACACTATTAGAGGATTAGGGAAAACACACACAGATCCGAACAAAGACCATGGATATTTCCTTGCAAAAATCAGTTTTTGGAAATACTTTATGGTTATTATTTTTAGATAAAGAAGTTCCTTCTCATCATTTCATTGCAAATGTTAAAATATAACTTTATATTTCTACTGTGACTCACAAAACAAAACTAAGGCTGCAATGTAGCTTTTACTTGAAATTTGCCATAGGCAATTATATAACTATTTTAAAAGAGCATAATTGGTAGATATAAATGCACAGATTCTTCAATTAATTTCTATGAGCAGAATAGAAAATGTTTTTAATACTCCATGCAAAGCATTAACTCCCCACAAGCAGATAGGCTTTTAAATTTTAAAATTCACATTTCATATTCATATTGCCATTCCTATTTAAGAAGGACTCATGATAAGATGGAGGAAAACTTACTTAAAAATATACATTTTCTGTAGGGACCTAATCCAGTGATTTTATTCTCCTAATAAATATAAGCCCACATAAGGGCTGTCACTACATCCTGTAATAGGCAGCAAGTTTGAGCCAAACTAATTAGCAATAAATCTGCCAGAATCCACTCAAAATATTCTCCTAATTAATCAGAATAGAAATAGATGAATTGAAAAATGTTATTATTCCATGAAAGAAATTTTATCATCAATTTCTATGGTTACTTAACTGATTTGTCTGTCTTTATCCTGACATACTCATCAGTCTTTACTTTTTAAGTCAGTTAAAAATGTTCTGATCACCTGGGATGAAGAGATTATAAAAAGCTTCTGGGAGCACCGAATAATCATGATATTTAGCTGGCTTTTATTTATTTATTCAAGCACACTTGATTCCAGTAATGAAATTTATTTTCTCTATTCATACATTAAAAGAGTTACCTCTGTAGTTCTTTAATCTCTAAATGATTTTTGTTCTTTTAGAACTCTTTCATTTACTTTTTACTGTTTGGGTTCTTCTATGTAATAATTTCTTTTAATCTTTTCCTCAATAATTTCCAGTGAATGTTTCCAGAACACTTTCATCAAAATTTTAAATTTCCTTTAAGTGTAGCTAATTAAGCTTCATTAAAGCCTAACAATCTAAATCTTAGCACCAATAATGAGCACTTAATAAAACAAAGGCAGCCTTCTATTTGAAGATTTATAAATTGGCTCTCGATATTCTTTTCCAGGCTAAGGAAGCAACAGTCTATTCTTTGATAAGAATTTTACCTAAATATTTGTAACTTTAGTGCTTTATTCTGTGCTTTTAAGTAGTTAGACATCATGTTTTTTTAAAACTCTCTGAAGGAAAAATATCTTTTAAATCCCCATTGGCCTTCACAAGTGTAGAGTATGTAAAGGTGGGAGGGGTAGGAGGATATATATGTTTAAAGTAATGAAAAATGGCAAATACAACTGCAAGTTGATGACCAAGAATAACATCATCAAGGAACAAATCATTTTAATTGTGTGTATCTGTGCTATCGTGTACTGAGAATGCGACTTCACCTTTGCGTTCTTCCTCCCCAAATCCTCATGGCCCCAGTCTAATCATAAAAGCAAAACCAAACAAAAGAAACAAACAAAGTATCAGGCAAACCCAAACTGAGAGATTTTCTCCAAAATACCTGACTAGTGCTCCTCAAATATGCAGAGGTCATCAAAAACAATTAAAATTTGAGAAAGTGTCATAGAACAGAGGAAGCTAAGGGGACGTGACAACTAAAAGTAATTGTGGTGTCCTGGAACAGACAAAGAACATGAGGAAGAAACTAGCAAAAATCAAGTAAAGTGTGGAATTTAGTGAGTGGCTACCAAATTTGGTATCTTAGTTTTGACCAATACACCAGGACAATGTAAGATGTTATTTGGGTGAAAGGTATTCAGAAACTTTCTGTACTGTCTGCAAATTTTCTGAAAACATAAAAGTATTCCAATTTTTTAAAAAGGTTATTTGAAAAGAATTTCATAAAAACAAAAAAGTCAATATCACAATGTAATAGTGAAAACAGGCAAAACAGCCTCACATCTATACCTGACAAATTGTGTATTAATTATGAAGGGGAACTTCCACATGCATTTCATGCTATGAAATATCTTGTACAGTGTATTTATACCTCATGAGTTAAGTTGTAATCAAATGGTAAGCCGAACAGTTTTTTCAAAATTTCTCTTGACAGGCTGTTAAACTACCCACAAAATATGGAACATATTATCTTATGTGTTACAATATTGTAGACCATTCTTGTAAATCCTTCATAGTCAGTGTTTCTCCATGGCCCCTTTCCTAATAAATATAATCATTTAATATAATTTTCCAATGGTATAAAGAAAGTTTCCAACTCCTAGCCACTTTCTCAATGTTACTCATTTCCTTCTAAATGACCTGAAAACTCTTTGGAGAATTTCTCCCACTTTCAGAGACATCAAAAGATGGACTGATTACTTAAGATTGCATTGTATTTATTCTCAGATGCACATTCACATTGAGAAAAGTGCTGAATCTTCACCTCTAAATTATTACTGTCCTTCATTATTTCCAGATACTTCACTTGGGTTCTAGCAGGTGTACGTGTGACTTCATTGTACTTTAAGATGTTGCATAAATATCTTCATTAAAATTTATATTTATCAAGTACAAAAAGTTAACATTTTATGCACATAGGAAAGAGGGTGTTGTTACATTTAATTGAAATAAAATCAGTGACCTATGTTTAAAAGAATTCATATAAATATTGAAAATATTAAAAAATACATGATCACTCATTGGATATTGGTTTAAAAATTAACCTTTGAAACAATTACATCTAATTTTTGTGCTGATACTGTGCCATTCAAATAGATACCCTTATTTTTATGAGTGATGATAATTATTATTTGTATTGATATTAAGTTAAAAAAATCCCAAGTTCATGAAAAAAGTTATTAAAAATCATTGATCAAGTAATAAGAAAAAATTAACTGGAAAAAATTCAACTGCTTATAAAATTTTGATAAATGAAACAGCATAACTGGAAAGTTCACCTAGCATTACAGATGTTCTCTGTGTTATATGAAGTAAATTGAAGATGTATCAATTAAAATAGGCAAACTTTAGTGTTGCTTACTAAATATTTCTGGCTCTTAAATTTTCAGACAAATTGTTGAATGAGCTTTCTTGCCCTTTTTTATTAGGTGGGATCAAATAAAGAGTTCTGGTAAACAAATTATACACACACACACACACACACACACACACACACACTTATATATATAAATAAATGATTTGTGACATTTCCAGGACAAATATTTAATTGGTTGTGCAAATCTCCAGAGGTTTATTTTCCCCCCAGCAAAGTGACCAAATAATTTTTGTTCCATCAGCCTGGGTCCTCCAGTGACTCTGAAGTTCCACTGAATAGAGTTACTCTGCTAACTAGGATTTATTTCTGCATGGCAAGTAAGCAAAAAATAAAAAATAAAAAAATTTTAAAAGCTTTGCTGTCATTAGTCATTGAGACTTCAAAGTTGCTGGACACAAAATCATAACTTTTGTTTATACAATGACAATGTCGTCCCTTAATACTGGCATTATTTGATTTTTAAAAATCTTTTAAAATTTTAATTGACAGATAATAATTATATATGTGCGTATATGTGCATGTGTGTATGTATACATATATATCATACAATGTAATGTTTTGATGTATATTTACAATGTGAAATGATTAAATCCACCATCTCACATACTAATTATATTGGAAGGTGAAGACATTTAAAATTTTCTTTTATAACAATTTTGAAATATGTATTGTATTGTTATTAGTTATAGTCATAATTCTGTTCACTGGATCACTAAAGCTTATTCCTCCTATCTAACTGAAATTTTGTACCCTTTTGTCAACAGCTTCCTTTTCCTCATCTATCCCCCTCCCTCAGCCTCTGGTAGTCGTCATTCTACTCTCTATTTCTATAAGTTCAACCAGTTTGGATTCCACATTTGAGTGAGATTATGTGGTATTTGTCTTTCTATGCCTAGCTTATTTCAATTAGGATAATATCCTCCATGGTTATCCATGTTGTCATAAATGATATCATTTCTCCCTTTTTTAAAGCTGAATAGTATTCCTATATATATACGTTTCACATTTTTGTTACATATTCAATTGATGGGCACCTAGATTGCTTTCATATGTTCACTATTGTGAGTAATGTTTCAATGAACATGGAAGTGCAGATATCTCTTTGGCTTACTGATTTCAATACCTTTTGGATATATACCCAGAAGTGGGATTACTGAGTCATATGATAATTCTATTTTTAGTTTTTAGACTAATCTCTATACTGTTTTCAATAATAGGTGTATTAATTTACATTCCCATCAACAGTGTACAAAAGTTCTCTTTTTTCTACATCCTCACCTACACTTATCTTTTACCTTTTTGATAACAGTCATTCTAACAAGTATGAGGTAATATTTCATTGTGATTTTAATTTGAATTTCCCTGATAGTCAGTGATGATGAACATTTTCTCATATATCTGTTGGCCATTTGTATGTCTGCTTTTGAGAAATGTCTGTTTAGGTCCTTTGACCATTTTTTCATTAGATTATTTGTTTTCTTGCTATTGAGTTGTTTGAGTTCTTTACACGTTTTTTGGATCTTAGCCTCTTATCAAATGTACAGTTTAGAAACATTTTCTCCCAAACTGTAGGTTGTCTCTGTGCTCCATTAATGTTTCTTTTGCAATGAAGAAGCTTCTTAGTTTGATGTAATCCCACTTGCTTATTTTTGCTTTTGTTGCCTGTGCTTGTAGGGTCATGTCCAATGAAATCTTTGCCCAGACCGATGCTGTGGAGCATTTTTTCTGTGTTTTCTTCTGTTAGTTTTACAGTTTCAAGTTTTATATTAAAGTCTTTAATCCATTTTGACTTTATTTTTGTATACAGTGTGAGATAAAGTTCCAATGTCATTTTTCTTCATGCAGATATCCAGTTTTCCTAACACCATGTAATGAAGAGACTGTGCTTTCTCCATTGTGAATTCTTGGTATCTTTGTTGAAAATCAATTGACTGTACATGCTTAGGTTTATTTCTGGGATTTCTATCCTTTTCCATTGGTTAGTGTGTTTGTTTTTAGGTCAGTGCAATTATATTTTGTTTACTATAGCTTTGTAGTATATTTTGATATCAGGTACTGTGAGGCCTCCAGCTTTGTTCCTTTTGCTCAAGATTGCTTTGGCTATTTGAGATCTTTTGTGGTCCCAGATGAATTTTAGAATTTTTTTCTATTTCTGTGAAATATTACATCAGGATTTTGATAGTGATTGTATTGAATCTGTACATCATTTCAGGTAGAATGGACAATTTAACAATATTTTTTCAATTTATGAACAAAACTTTTCTATTTATTTGCATCTTCTACAGTTCCTTTCATCAATGTTTAAAGATTTCAGTATACAGATCTTTCACTTGCTTAGTTAAATTTACTTCTAAGTACATGTTTTGTGCTATTGTAAACGAGATTCATTTTTAAATTTCTTTTTCAGTGTATTGTTGGTATAAAGAAATGGTACTGCATTTTGTATGTTGATTTTATATCCTGAAACTTTACAGAATTCATTTATCACTTCTAACATATTTAATTTCATTGCAGTCTTTAGAGTTTTCTATATATAAGATCATGTCATCAGAATACAGAGACAATTTCACTTCTTCCTTTCTGAAACAGATGCCTCTTATTTCTTTTCTTTGTGTAATTTGTCTGACTAGAACTTCCATTACTACACTGAATAGAAATTGTTAAAATAGGCATCTTGTCTTGTTTCTGGTCTTGGAGGAAAAACTTTCAACTTTTCAATTTTGAGTATGGTGTTTTCCATATGTCTGGGTGTTTCATATGTCTTATATTATGTGGAGGTACATTACTTCTATACCCAAATTTTTGAGTTTTTATCATGAAAGAATGTTGAATTTTCTCAAATGTATTTTCTTTGTTTAGTCATAGGATCATCCTTCATTCTGTTAACAGGGTGTTTCACATTTATTGATTTGTGTATGTTGAACCATCTTTGTATTCCAGGAATAAAACACACTTGATCATGGTGAATAATCCTTTTAGTGTGCTATTGAATTCAGTTTGCTAGTATTTTGTGGATTTTTGCATGGATGCCCATCAAGGATATTGGCCTGTAATTTTCTTTTCTTGTAATATCCTTGTATGGCTTTGGTATCAAGGTAATGGTGGTCTCATAAAATGAATTTGGAAGTTATTTCCTACACTGTGACTTTTTGAAAGAATTTGATAACAATTAGCATTCATTCTTTTTCAAATGTTTGCTGAGGCTGTCTAGTCCTGCACTTATTTCTGAGGGGAATATTTTTATTATTGATTCAGTCACCTTACTTATTATTAGTGTTTCATATTTTTTATTTTATCCTTGATTCAGACTTGGTACATTGTCTGTTTTTAGAAATTTCTCCATTTTTTAAGTTTATCTGATTTATTGGTATAAAAATCATTCATAGTAGCCTCTTACGACCCTTTGTATTTCTATGGTATCAGTTATAATATCTCTTTTCTTTCTGATTTTATTTGAGTCTTCTCTTTTTTTGCAATTTTTTTTCTGTCTAGAGTTTTGCACATTTTGTTCATCTTTTCAAAGAACCAACTCTTAATTTTATTGATCTTTTCTGTTGTCTTTCTAGTCTCTATTTCAGTTATTTTTATTTTTATTATTTCCTTTCTTCTACTGATCTTGGGTTTCTTGTTCTAGTTTCTTGAAGTGTAATATTAAGTTTTTTACTTTAGACCTTTCACCTTTTCTACTATAGTCATTTTTTTCCTACAAACTTACCTCTTAGCACTGCTTTTATTGTATCCCATACGTTTTGATATGTTGTGTTTTTATTTTGATTTATCTCAAGATTGTAAACATTTTCCTTTTAATTACTTTATTGACTCATTGGTTGTTCAGGAGCATGCTGTTTAATTTTCATGTATTTGTGAATTTTTAAAAAATCTCTTATTATTTATTTCTAGTTTTGTTTCATTATGATCAGAGAAGATACTTGATATGATATTTGATATGATATCAATATTCTTAAATATTGTAAGATTTGTTTCATGGCCTAACATATAGTCTATCCTGGATAATGTGTTTCAGAAGAATGTACATTTTGTGACTGTTGGATGGAATGTTTTATATATGGATGTTAGGTTCATTTGGTCAAAAGTGATATTCAAGTTCACTATTTCCCTATTGATTTTCTATCTGCTTGATCTGTCTATTATTGAAAGTGGTGTATTGAAATCCCTCATATTATTGTAACAAAGTCTGGCTCTCCCTTCATATCTATTAATATTTGTGTTATATATTTAAGAACTTCATTTCTGAAAGTATATATCTTTATAATAGTTTTAAGCTCTTGATGAGTTGACACCTTTATCATAATATGATGACTTTCTTTGCCTTTCCTTACAGTTTTTGACTGATATAAGTATAGGCACCTCCTGCTCTATTTACCTAGAATATCTTTTTACATCTTTTCACTTTCAGTATATATATAATTTAAGGATAAAGTGAGTCTCATGTAGGCAGCATATTGTTGGATCTTGATTTCTTTAAATTCATTTTAGCTATTCTTTGTCTTTTGTTTGGTGAATTTAATCCATTTACATTTACAGGAAGTATTGGTAGGTAAGGACTTGCTACTGTCTTTTTATTAATTTTTTACTTACTGTTTTATATTGATAGTTCTTTTATTTGTTTCAGTCTTGCTGTCTTTCTTGGTGATTTGTTGTATTTTTGTACTGACATGCTTTGATTTCTTTTCCTTCATTTTTTGTGTATCTACAAGAGGTTTTTTCCTTTGTGGTTATCATGAGAATTATGCAAAATATCCTCAGTTACAATGTCCTAATTTAAGCTGATAGTACCTTAATTTCAATCACATACAAAAATTGTACAAGTTTACTTTTCCCCCTATTTGTGTTATTGATGTCATACTTTACATCTGCTTATATTGTGTATCTATTAACCAATTTATAGCAATAGTTATTTTTCTTTTTTCTTTTTTTTAACATACATAATCAATGTACATATTTGGCAGGACATGTGATAATTTGATACATGCATGTAATCCAATCACAGTGAATTATTTTCAGGCAATTCATAGATCTCCATTTGTCTGGGGTCAATTATTGAAACTTTATTCGTTTTCCTTGGTGGTGTCACATTTGCCTTATTCTTTGTTATCCACGTAGCCTTGTATTGGTATCTGTGCATTTGATGGCGCAAACCTCTCATTCAGACTTATAGACTGGTTTCAACAAGTTAAAGCATTTTCCTGTAAGATCTCTGGGCAATGGGATTGCCTCTGGGATCACAACTGAGTTGTATTGAATCTGGGTATTGTGGCTGATGCAGGGTCCACAGTGGAGACTACAGATGGCAGGCCTATTCCCACAGGCCCTGAGGAGTATGGGTTCTATCTGGTCCATGGGTGGACTACACTGTCTCCAAGACCTTTTTCTGTGGGGCTGGTGCTGAGCTGGGGAGTCCTCTTTAGGGTTCATAGACAGTGGGCCTATTACCAGGTACACTGATGGGTGTTGCTTCTTTTAGGTCTCTGGGAAAGCTCCTGTTGGGTCACTCAGTTGGTTTCTTGGCTGTTATTTCTGCTCTACTTCATGGCTTAGATGAGCTGGAACTAAGACACAAGGTTGTTTCAGGTCCACAGCCAACAAAGAGATCTTCAGGCCTGTCTTCAGGGAGTGGGCATATATCCCTAGTGGGCTCCTGAGTAGATAGGCCTTTTCTCAGGCTAGATTTGAGAAGGGCTGGAGCCAATTTATGGGATATTTTGAAGATCCACAATGTGACTGAGGTCAGGGCACCAGCCTGCAGGGGCACTACTGGACATGTTTCATTTTGAGTTCCCATGCAGAAGCACTACTGGATGAGGTTCTTTCTGAGTCTCCAGAGGGGAAGAACTGCTCTTAGTTTGCAGAGAAGAGGGTCCAGGAACAAGATTCAGGGCTATTTGAGGATATTTTATAGGGACAAAGTTTGGCTTGGTAAACCTAGCACAGAGGCTCAGATGGGTTTATCTCCTGATAGAGCCTGATTGAGTAGAACTGCTCCCAGACCACAGCTGGCAGGGGCTGAAACTGAGCTTTCTGGGTAATGGCAAATATTTGGTGGAACTAATGTTGGCAAGCCCAACCTGGTGGCACCTGCCAATGAGAAATCCAGCAGTTTCTTATGTGAGCAGAAATGCTCCATGAACACAGCTGAGAGAGGCTAGAGATGATAATCAGGGTAATTCTCAGAAATTCTGTGGGATGGAGGCTGGCAAGCCTGACCTGGTGTATCTCCCAGGAGTTCCCTGCACAGGCAGGGTAACTATGGGTCTGCGGAAAAAGGATAATGGAGCCAAAGCAGATCTCCTTTAGGCTTCACTGTAAAATGAAGGCCCGTCAGTATGTTTGTTTGGCCCAGAGATATATGTCTCCCAGGAGTTCCCTGTGCCTTTGGAATAGCTCTCCAACTACAGCAAGAGGGGTCTGGAGCTGAGACGGGGCCTCTTCAGGATCTGCTGTGGAGTGGATTTTGGCAAGCCTGTCATGGAGGTTTGAATGGGCAAGACTCCCAGCAGTTCCCTGCACAGCTGTCATACTTCCCTTGCTACTTCCCATACTTCCCTCCAGTGGAAAGGAGCTGGAGCTGAGATAGGGAATCCTTCAGGATGTGCTGTGGGACAGAGCCTGGCATGCCTATCATAGAACTTTAGATGGTTGTGTCTCCCAACAGTTTTCTGCATAGGTGGGCTAGCTTCCTGTCTAGAGTCAAGGCAAGGCCCCTTCAGAATCTCCTTTGGGACAGAAGCTACAAGCCTATCCCAGTGTCACTGATGGGTGTCTCCCTCTGGGTCCTTGTTCAAGTAGTGCTAACTAAAACAATAGCTGAGGGGGACTAGAGCCAAGTTACAGGATAATTTTCAAGTCCACTGCTGAGACTAATATTGGCAAGCAGATGAGCCTTTCTGCTGAGGCACTATTATGTGCGACTCCTCTGGGACCCCTTGGTAGATCGTTTTGGTAGTAAGCTCAAGGCCAAACACAGCTCTAGCTAAGCCCTTCAAGGAAGAGGGCTGTTTCAAGGTTTTAATGAAGGGACACAAACAGCAGATCTGACACTTGAGTACGGGTCTGTACTCTCAAAATGGCCCTCCAAGTCTTGGGCTCAACAGGAGTTTCATAACCTCCCATCTGAATCCCAATACTCCTACAAAGAGACTTTTATCTCTGCATAAATGCAGAATTCTTGTTGTTGTGGGGTAATATGAGCAGTGGACCTCCTATTCAGCCATCTTGTTGATATCACCTCAACAATGTCATTATTTTTTAAAAGGGGGAAAGTCATGCTATTCTATTCCCATAGCATATGCTACTTTAATTAACTAGATACTTTGGGGAAAAACTAATTAAATATTTGCCAGAATTTTTCACAATAGACTGAATTCATATAAGGAAATATTAAAAATATTTGTTTTAAGCATGAAAAGTAGACATTTCATGTACCTATTTGACAGACCTGGAGCAATTATTGTCTGTTGCTAACATTTCAGATGCAAGTAAAAAATATCCTTCCAACTTTCTGTCTGTCTGACTGACAGCCAAAATTGAATAGAGGAATACAGAGGAAAATCATGCAGAGAGAATTTTCACAATTCGGGAATAACCTTATAAACAGTGAAGAGTCCGTTTTATTCCAAAGAGGAACCTAAAATCTGAGTTTACATGAGAAATGTTGAGAAATTTCCTCTACCACCCTCATCTGGTTAATTACACTTGTAAAAGCTTAAAGGTTAAAAGTAATTAAAGCCAATGATGCTTTGGCAAAAACAGAAAAGAAAAATAGACATTTAGTTTTAAAATATTAGAAATAATTCCAACTACAGAATTATCAGACTGTATATGATAGAACAAAATTGATCTAATGAATGTTTTTCCAAGTAAAATAAGGAGCATTTTAAATAATTTAGAAACTAGAACTCATGTATATGCCATGAGTGTCAAGCTTAGTGTTTGTTTTGAAGAAACATTGAGCAAAAATTTTTCCTCTATGAAAATCTTGCTCACATTTTCTCTATCCATCCACAATATTTACCCATTTTGAGATTCTTTAGACAGTCCAGACCTTACCCATAATTTTTTTATCTCAGCATATTATGGGGGTAAAAATATTTAGATTACATGTATGGCCTTTGTCCCACCCAAGTCAGAGCTTGAAGCATGTCCATCCCCCAGATGGTGAACACTGCACCCATTAGGTGTGAATGTATCCATCTTCTCCTCCCCCCTCCCACTTTCCCAACACCTGATGAATGTTACTACTATATGTGCACTTAAGTGTTTGTCGGTTAATACCAACTGGATGGTGAGTATATGCAGTACTTCATTTTTCCATCTTGTGATATTTCACTTAGTAGAATGGGCTCCAGCTCTATCCAAGATAATACAAGAGGTGCTAGATCACCATTGTTTTTTGTAGTTGAGTAGTATTCCATGGCATACATATACCACATTTTATTAATCCACACACGTATTGATGGGCAATTGGGTTGTTTCCATATTTTGCAATTGTGAATTGTGCTGCTATAAACATTTGAGTGCAGATGTCTTTTTTATAGAATGTCTTTTTTTTTTCTTTGGGTAGATGCCCAGTAATGAAATTGCTGAATCAAATGGTAGTTCTACTTGAACCTTTCTGAGGTATCTTCATATTAAACTTCACAGAGGTTTTAATAGTTTGCAATCCCACCAGCAGTGTACTAGTGTTCCTATCTATCTGCATACATGCCAACATTTATTGTTTTGTGACTTTTTAATAAAGACCATTCTCACTGGGGATAAGTGATATCTCACTGTGGTTTTGATTTTCATTTCCCTGATGATTAGTGATATTGAGCATTTTTTTCATGTTTGTTCACCATTAATCTATCTTCTTTTGAAAACTTTCTGTTCATTTCCTTTGCCCACTTTTTGATAGGGTTGTTAGATTTTTTTCTTGCTGACTTTCCTGAGTTCTATATAGATTCTAGTTATTATCTATGTATTAGATATTTATTATGTGAATATTTTCTCCTATTCTTCAGGTTGTCTGTAATCACTCTCCTGAGGACTGTGATAATTTCCTTGCTTACCTTTTTAAAATTTTACTCTGTATGCATCGATTTACAGCATTGCTTTGGTTTGCCTGGTTTTGAACTCTGTTTAAAAAACACATACAATGTATCATTATGTACCTTGTTTCTTGTGCCGTACATCCTGAGCTTATTGCATACAGTTGTATACCACTATGCTCTCATGATAGTATCCTTGGCTGTGCAGAAGCTTTCTAATCTGATCAGGTCCATTTATTTATTTCTGTCGTTGCTGTGATTGCTTTTGGGGTCTTCTTGATAAATTCTTTGCCTAGGCCAACATCTGCAAGAGTTTTTCCAATATTTTCTTCCAGAATTCTTATAGTTTCAAGCCTTAGGTTTAAGTCTATTATCCACCATGAGTTGATTTTTGTGAGAGGTGAAAAGTGTAGATGCTGCTTCAGTCTTCTACATGTGGCTATCAAATTTTCCCAGCACCATCTATTGAACAATGATTTTTTTCCCCAATGTATGCATTGAGATTCCAGGTGAAGGGATGGAAAACAATATTTCATTCAAACAGAAGCCAAAAGAAAGCTGGCATACCAGTTCTATATCAGATAACTTAGTCTTCAAATCAACAAAGTAATGAATGACAAAGATGGTCACTATATAATGGTCAAGGATACAATTCAACAAGAAAACATAACAATTCTAAATACTTATGCACCTGACTCAGGTGCACCTAGATTCATAAAACAAACCCTACTTAATCTAAACAAAATGATAAACAGCAACACTGTAATAGCTGAGGACTTCAACACCCCTCTGAGAGAACAGGACAGATCCTCCAAACAAAAATAAACAAAGAAACAATGGACTTACACAGAACTTTAGAACAAATGGGCCTGAATGACATTTACAGAACATTCTATCCAAAAACCACTGAATGTACATTTTTCTCATCAACTCATGGCACATTCTCTAAGATTGACCATATCCTAGGCCACAAAGCATGTCTCAAAAAATTTTAAAAATAGAAATACCGTGCATCTTCTCAGACCACAGTGTAATAAGATTAGAAATCAACTCCAATAGAAACTCTCATCTCTACATAAAGTCATGAAAACTAAACAATCTTCTGCTGAACAATTATTGACTTAAGGAGGAAATTAAGATTGAAATCAAAAGATTCTTTGAACTAAATGATAAAGAAGACACAAGTCATCAAAATCTGTGGGACATGGCTAAAGCAGTCCTGAGAGGAAAATTTATATCCATAAATGCCTACATCAAAAAGACAGAAAGTTCACAAATCAACAATTTAATGAATTGTCTCAAAGAACTGGAAAAGGATGAGCAAAACAACCCCAAACCCAGCAGAATAAAAGAAATAACAAAGACCAGAGCAGAACTAAATGAAATCAATAAAAAAAAATTTACTGATAATTAATGAAACAAAAAGTTGGTTTTTTGAAAAAATAAACCAATTGACACACCTCTTCTTAATTAATGAGAAGCAGAAAAGAAAGGACCCTTATAAGTTCAATCAGGAATGAAAATGGAGAAATTACAACTGATACAATGAAAATACAAAATATCATCTATGAATATTATAAAAACCTCTATGCACATAAACTTGAAAACATGTAGGAAATGGACAAATTCTTAGAAACACACAAACTCCCTAGGCTCGATCAGGAAGAAATAGAATTCCTTAACACACCCATATCAAGTATTGAAATTGAAACAGCAATAAAAAACCTTTCTAAAAAGAAAAATCCCAGACCAGATGGTTTCACACCCAAGTTTTACCAGACCTACAAAAAAGAACTGGTGGCTATCCTCCAGAAATTATTCCACAACATTGAGAAGAGAGGAATCCTTCCCAACACATTTTATGAAGCCAACATCACCCTGACACCAAAACCAGGATAGGATGCAACAAAAAAGAAAACTACAGACCAATATCCCTTATGAATATAAACACAAAAATTCTCAACAAAATTCTAGCAAACCAAATTCAGGTGCTTATCAAAAAAAATAAATAAAATCCATAACAACCAAGTGGGCTTCATCCCAGAGATGGAGGGATGATTCAACATAGGGAAATCTATAAATGTAATTCACCACATAAGTAAAAGCAATAATAAGGCCCATATTATCCTCTCAATAGATGCAGAAAAAGCATCCAACAAAATTCAGCACGTTTTTATGATAAGAACACTTAACAAAATAGGCATAGATGGGGCTTACCTAAAAATGATACAAGCTATATATGACAAACCACAGCCAACATCATACTGTATGGGGAAAAATTGAAAGCATTCCTGCTTAGACCTGGAACCAGACAAGGTTGCCCTCTATCACAGCTTTTATTCAACATAGTGCTATAGGTCCTAGCCAGAGCAGACAGACAAGAGAAGGAAATCAAGGGCATCCAAATGAGTGCAGAAGAGGTTAAACTATCACTCTTTGCTGATGATATGATCTTATATCTAGAAAAACCCAAGGATTCTGCCATGAGACTACTGGAATCGATAAACAAATTCTGCAAAGTCTCAGATTACAAAATCAATGTACAGAAATCAGCAGCATGACTATGCACTAACAACATTCAAACTGAGAACCAAATCAAGGACTCAGTACCATTCACAATAGCAACAAAGAAAATAAAATACTTAGGAATATATTTAACTAGAAGGTAAAAGACCTTTTTACAGGGAGAACTGTGAAACACTGAGGAAGGAAATATCAGAGGATTTAAACAAGTGGAAAACCATACCATGCTCATGGGTCAGCAGAATCAATATTGTTAAAATGTTATACTACCCAAAGTGATCTACAGATTCAATGCTGTCCTTATTAAAATACCAACACCATTTTTCACAGATCTAGAAAAAATAATTTTATGCTTCATATGAAACCAGAGAAGACCCCGTATAGCAAAAGAGACCTTAAGCAAAAAGAACAAGTAAGGAGGCATCAATTTATCAGACTTCAAACTATACCACAAGTCTATAGTAACTAAAACACCATGGTACTGGCACAGGAACAGAGACATAGACCAATGGAACAGAACTGAGAACTCAGATATAAAACCATCCTCATACGACCATGTAACATTTGACAAAGCAGAGTAAAACAAACACTGGGGAAAAGAATCCTTACCCATCTTTAAAGGGAGGTACACCTATCATCTCATCTTTATTGCCCACAGATAGACCTCATGAACTCCTGTGCAACTCATATGGTGTATTAAAAATTAATTTATATTTTTACTACTATTTTGTTATCCTTTTATTTGTGATTGGTATATAATTTCATCTCATTAAATATACTGGATAGCAAGACCAGGATATTCGAACATTTTTTATTCATAGTTTATGTTTTCTAACTACTTTAAGGGCTCTTAGGTACATAACTAGTGACCAATACAAATTTTTTACTAGCAGATTCAAATCTACCATAAAGTGCACATTTTCCATGAAAATTTCATAAACTAATTTCAATTTACTTAGATCAAGTTCTTACTCAACATCTCTAATATTTTTATTCATTATGTTTATAGGATATTAGTTCTAGTTTATTAATGAGCTCTCTCACATCAACAAATTTCTCTAACCTAGGTAATCCATTTTCTCTTTTTTGTACTCCACCATATTTCCTAAACCTTAACACAATGCTCTGAGATTTTGTTTTGTTTTGGTTTTTTGTTTTCAAAATAAGCTTTATAGTAGCACTGTCTATACAAAGAAGCATGATTCAGTCTGATATAATCAGAGCATTACAAATAGAATGACTGGAATATAATCTGTAAAGGATGGAATGGAAATAGCAGTCAGAAGCTCTGAGAATTTTAAGGAAGTCTTAACTACTAATTACCAGATAAAACCTAAAAACCCATTTGAAAGATAAGTTTAACCTTGCATTGATCAAATACACTTTACAAAGATAAAATTTAACAAAAAATAAGCATTATAGAATAGAAGAAATCGAAATCTCTCAAACACATGTGAAAATGTTTCAACTCATTTAGTAATCTGAGAAATGCAAATTAAACCATGAATGCCATTAAAAACCTACCAGATTAACATTTAAACAAACCAGAAAGTGCCACTTGTGTGTGAAAATATGGATACAATGAATACAAACTATTAGGGAACCATTTTAAGTTGTATGTATTCCATAATGCAGCAATTCAGTTGTATGCATATATACTTTAGAAAAGCATTTGTTTATGTGCACTAGAAGATGTACACAAAAATGTTCTTAGCAGTTTTTTTAATTAGTCCAACAATGGTTATGTTTACCAATGATTGAATGAATACATGTTGTTATATCCAAGCAATGTAAAAATGTAGTAGAGTATGAAAAGAAATGAATGGTATACAACAGTATGAAATAAGCTCATGTTGTACAGCACAAGAAACAAGGCACATAATGATACATAGTATGTGTTATTTACACAGAGTTCAAAACCAGGCAAATCAAAGCAATATTGTAAATCAATGCATACAGAGTAAAATTTTAAAAAGGTAAGCAACGGAATTACCACAGACATCAGAAGACTGATTATTTCTGCAGGAAGAAATATTTTGACAGAATAACGTACTTTTGTACACTGCAAGGGTGCTAGAAATGTCTTTTTGAACAAGGTGATATTTACATGAATTTTCATTAATACTTAGTTAAACTACAAATATATTTTACATAGTCTTATGTTCCTATAATATTTCTCGAAATAGCAAATATTAACCCAGCTCTTATTTTATGTAACACAAGACAGAACAAAAAAAGAGAAGAGGAAAGGAAAATAGAAAAAAAAATCAATTAAGAATATAGAGAAAAGAATTGGTTTATTTTCCAAGGATATTAATAAAATATCTATTAAGTAAATATTTCTTGGTTTAGTTCAAATTTATAAAAAGCTTAAGAAATGAGATTGACTTCTATAATAAAGAGACAAGATACCTGAAGAACCACAGCACAGACAGCTTAATTGGGTTTCATTAAGATTTTGATTATATTGGCATATATAGTTATGTAAAGTGGCATTTGATACTCTGACTATAAGGCTAGTAAATGACTTCAGTATTGACTGTGGCTTTTGGAAATTTGGAGATTAGTGGTTTAAGAGAAAACGGAAATAAAATAAAGAAAATGGAAAGAAGTAAAAAAGCACTTGGAAAAATTTTGTGTAGTCATTGTAAGATATTAATCTTTGCCATATTTTTCTTCTCTTACTTAGGTTATGAGCTCCATTTCAAAAAATAAGTTTAAACATTGTAGAGCGGTTCAGATACTCATTTTTGTATTATCCATTAAAGGCTTTTTAAGAAAATATTATGTTTTTTGGAGATAAAATTATAGGTAACCTTCTCCTTGTCTTAGTTTTATGGGTGTCATTCCATAGATAATCAATTCCTACCAACTAAACAAAAGCTTCTTTAAGCATCCACGGGGAGTTCATTTTTAAATTAAGACACAATTAATCTTTAAAATAATTTAAATAAAATTTGAAGTGACATTTAAGCTCATTGGCCTTTTTTTCACCTATTTAAGTTACAGCAGTTTGTAAATCGCCTACTGAATAGCCATTTCTAAAAGAAGGCATTATACTTTATGTCTTTTGCAAAGCATGAATTGAAAAAAAAAGTGTACCCTCAAAGAGTACAATGCGCACCATCCTAGGGATGGACACGCTTGAAACTCGGACTTGGGGGGAAGGGGGGAGACAAGAGCAATATACATAACCTAAACATCTGTACCCCCATAATATGCTGAAATTAAAAAAAAAGTGTACCCTTCATGTAGCACATATAACTCATTTTCTATATGTGCTCACAGCAAAAAATACACATTAGAATGTATGAGCTGCGGTGATTTGTTCTGTATGTTTAATTCATATTGGCCCTCTTAATCAGGAAATAATGCTCTATTACACACAGTCACACAAACAAATGCATAAACGATAGTATTAAACTATACGGCAGGATAATAATGCAAATAGACTCCCTCTAAAAGACACTTAGGAAATTCAGATCAAAGTACAATAAATATCCACTCAATCATATGAATGCAGTCACAAGAAACTAATGAAAATCCCAGAGACCAAAAATGAAGAGGAGGCTGAAAACGAAAGAGGTCATTTGGAAGTGAACTTGTGGCTAACCTGGGAATTGTCACTAACTTTGTAATCTAGAATTTAGATCTTCATGATGGCATGGGTGTAGAAATTGAAGCCTGCCACAGATGGTAGGGGGAGGGGTGGGGAAGAGGATGTCCCTGAAAGTTGAAAGTCAGAACTGAAATGCCAGAATAATACCAGCAGACGGATATCCCCCCCACCAGAAAAATCTACATGCCTATTCTGAGCTCCAAATGAAATATATCTACCCATGTAATTTTGACCAAAGATTTTCTCTTTCATGATTTTGTAGTTTAAATTTATACTTTGAAGATATTTAGAATGCCATGCAGGAACAAAGACAACTTATCAGTAAAATGACCATAGCTATACAAAATTCCTACATATAAAGCTTATTAAATATTAATATACAATATAAAGTTAGTCAAGAACAAAAATAAGGTGCTATAATAAAAACACATGAGAAGACTTAGACACCCAGCATTCTTAGATAATGGAATTTTGGAATTTTGTATACAGTATAACATATATATTTAAAAATTTAGTGGAATAAAGGTAAAAATGAAAATAATACCAGAAGCAAGCCCACTGAAACAACTATGTACATTTTTTAAATTATTGAATAAAACCTCTTAAAATTACAAATATGAGTATTTCATTATGCATTCAATGAATAGGTTAAGCAGCTTAGATAGAGCTAATGGAAACATTAATACACACAAAAAAAAAATCTGAAGAAATTACCCAGATTGGAACAGATAGAAGAAAGATGGAAAAATAAAATTAGAATTAAAAAATGTAGAAAATACACAAAGAAGGATTAAGAATGCTAATGTTAGCTCTAGAAAATAAATGAGAAAAGGAAGAAGAAACAGTATTTAATGAGATAATGGGTAATAATTTTTCAGACTTGATGGAAAAAATGATAGTAAAGATATTCAAAGACATGATGAATACCTAATGAACATTTATATGATTGGAAATAAAACCTCAAAGTACCAAAGACAAAAAGAAGATTTTAAATCAGCTGTAAAGGAAAGGCAGTTTAAGCAGAAATGTATGATGATTGGATTCACAGCAGACTAATCAAAAACAAGAATAGATAATAACAAGAACAGTGAAAAATACTCTTAAAAATGCAGAGAGACTATAAATGCCCATCCAGAATTATATACCCATTTAATTTTCATTTAAGAATGAAAAGTAAAGTGAAGATAATTTAGACAAATGGTGAATGAGTTTACCACTAATCAACCCACACTAAATGAATGGTTAAAATATTTACCCCTGAAAAAAATAAACAAAAGTTAAACAGAGAAGGGCAAATATATAAGAAAGAATGGTGAGATAAGGAATTGGTAAACATATATATATATATATATAATATCTGAAAGTACTAAATATAAAATGCAAATAATATCCAAAAATATTGAGAATGAAATATAACACATAAGTAAAATATTAAATAGCAATAACATGTAAGAAAAAAAGAGTTCTTAGTTATTCTGATGTTCAGTGGTCTTCTATACTTCTTGAGAATAATGGAACTATTGGTGAATTTAGATTTAGCCATATGTAAACAAAGACACATATATGAGTGTTAAGCATAAATACTTAAAAATGGAAATGCAGTATATATTATCATTTTAAAACCATTCAGGAGAAAAAAGGAATAAAAATTATTAAATCCAAAAATCAACATGAAGGATATTAAGAAAAATAACAGTGTAACAGATGCTATAATACAAAATAAAGTGTCAGCAATATGTCAAAAGCATTCACAGTTGTGATCAAGGAAAATGGTTCATAATTGCCAATCATTATAAAAGGCAGAGATCATAAGACTAAATAAAAAGAAACAGAAATCAGTTTTTTGCTATTTATAAATAAAAATGACAATGACAAAAAATGATTGGAACTAAAATGCCAAAAGAAAATTACACTAATTAAATAGTGATGAAAACAAGTGGTATAGCCAGATTAAAATTCGTCAAAATATATTTTTAGGTAGTGATAATATTATAATATCATATATAATTTGGGGCATGTGTTCTGTTTTATTATTATATGATAGCTTCTTAATCTCTCTCTCAATCTTTTGATATATACAATCAATATAGTTTCAAAATATACAAAGAAAAAATACAATTCAGTAAGATATTGACAAATTAGCCATCAAGCTCATTAGTACTAAAAAATAAAATAAAATTGGCCACATACTAACACTTAAAGAAAAACTCAATAATTTCCAAAGACTTGATTTACAGACCACATTTTGTGATCAAAATTCCATTGAGTTAAAAATATATAACAAAATAACTGGAAAAAATAATTAAAAAGCACACATCTAGAAAATTAATAGAAAAATTTGTGGCTCAAAGAGAAATAATATAATTAGGGAATTCAGCAGATAATATATTATTTTTACAAAAAAGAGGAAACTGTTAGCAAACAAGGAATAGACATAAAGTTTCCAAAGTTTTCAAAAGAAGATAGATTAATGGCCAAGAGACATATACAAAAATGTTCAACATCTTTAATCATCAAGGAAATGCAAATCAAAACCACAATGAGATATCAATTAACTCCAGTGAGAATGGCTTTTATCAAAAAGTTCCCAAATAACAAATGTTGGTGTGGATGCAGAGAGATTGGAACTCTCATACGCTGCTGGTGGGACTGCAAACTAGTACAATCTCTATGGAAAGTAGTATGGAAATACCTCAAAGAACTAAAAGTATTACTACCATTTGATCCAGCAATCCCACTACTGGGTATTTACCCAAAAGAACAACAGACATTCTATAAAAAAGACATCTGCACTCCAATGTTTATAGCAACACAATTCACAATTGCAAAGATGTGGAAACAACCCAAGTGCCCATCAATACATGAGTGGATTAATAAAATGTGGTATATGTATACCGTGGAGTTCTACTCACCCACAACTAACAATGATGATCTAGCACCTCTTGTATTATCCTGGATAGAGCTAGAGCCCATTCTACTGAGTGAAGTATCACAAGAATGGAAAAACAGGCACCACATGTACTCACTATCCAACCGCTATTAACTGACTAACATTTAAGTGCACATATAGTAGTAACATTCATTGGGTGTTGGGCAAGTGGGAGGGGGGAGACGGAGTGGGCACCTAATGGGTGCTAATACCTGATGACGGATGGACACGCTTGAAGCTCTGACTCAGGTGGGGCAAAGGCAACACATGTAACCTAAAATCTGTACTCCTGTAATATACTGAAATAAAAAAACTAAACTATATGTGGAATATAAAAGAACTGAAATGTTTGGAGACAGAGAAGTTGAGATTTGTTCTATCAAGAGTAATAATGATAATGCTTTTACTTATTAATAGATAGGACTTGCTATCTGCCAACATTATTTTAAAATTGCTATGCTTAAAATATTCTTTAATCTTCACAATAATTACGTAAGTAATATAAAGCTCATTTTGTACATGTAGAAACAGAAGCATACTAGAGGTTAGGTAATTTACCCAACTTCATATAGTGGTAGAGACTGGTTTTGAACACGGCCTGTTTGGCTACATAGTCTTGTTCATCATTATAACTTAATCAATGTCAAGACATTATTGAAATCAAATTAGTAGTAGAGTGTTGTATTACACTGGGGCAAACAGAAATGCTAATTGATCAAAGTAGACAGCCTAGAATTTGTCTTAAAAATACATAAATACTTGTTATGTAGCAAAGGTGATTTAGGGATGGGATTTAGCTATTTGATAAATTAGGCATTTAGGCTTTTTAGGCATATGAAAAACTGTGTTTCTATAACAAATAAAAAGAGAAGGGGAAATAACCCAGAAACTAGAAGAAGATATTTTCTAGATACATGAAAATTTTTGGTATCAGAATATCTTCTTTAAAAAACACAAGCTAATAATAATAATAGACAAGTAGTCTGAATAAAACATACAAAGTAGCATATTTGATAAAGAGAGATGTGCTTTCTCTATTACATGGAAATTCTTTTCCGAGGTATATGCCTAAAAGAAATACCTGCATCTGTTCTGAAGAGTAGACATGTATTGCAATATTACGGCAACATTGTTTACAAGACTGAAAAAAATTAGATAAAAACCCTGAATGTCCACTGCTAGAAGAATTTATGATGAAACTATCATGTAATAGTATAATGAAATACTGATAATTAATGAAAATTGTGAACTTGAGTTAAACTCTCAACACAGATGAATGCCATAAAATCATTCACTGAAAAAAAAACCAAATTGCTCAAAACTATTATAACATTTATTCAACTATAAAACCTACAATACAAAATTATAAATAAATTCATACATATATATTAAAAGTTTGATAATATATATGGAAATGATAAAATTAAGGATAATAGCTTCCTCTGTGGAAGGGAAAATGAAGTGAAAAGGAAATGAGACAGGGTGTATTAAAGGAATTTCAATATTTGGGGTGTGCTTTATATCTCAAGCTGTTTGGTAGATGATGTATGTGCATAATTTGTTGTACTTAGTCATTTCTTTGAAAAATTAATAATAATACAAAATTGTGGAAGATATTTTTATTTAAAAATTCATTAATGGTTGTCAATTTAGGAAGAAAGAAAGATTTTTTTTAAAAATCAGATATGACTAAATTTATTTATGTTGCAATAAAACTCTGCAGTATGTCTAATAACAGAAGTAAGAGCTTTTTATCTTCTTTCTGTCATCTCTTTGCTATCAAACAAATTGTAGTAATGACAGCAACTGAATATTGTTCCGTAGCTGAACCATAATTAGGATGAATTTGAATTAAAAATGTAACTATGTTTTTCTTTATAATTATTGTTGTTTATAATATTTTCAAATCAAGATAAAAATTAAATCAGAATTTTTTTAGAAGCAGCATATTTCCAACGAAGTATTTACTCTTGACTCTGAGCTCATCTAATATTCAATTTAATAGAGTGTCCATTGCTTATATAATGAATCACAGATAATCTTTAACCATTGTATACTTTATAATGTATCTTTCTGGTGGGTGTTGTTTTTAGGCAATTCTTTTGATGAATGAAGAGAATTGGATATCATATACTATTGTCTTTAAGAAGGCTAGGTCTGGCACAGAGTACATAACTTGGCAGAAAATATTACTACCACTAAGAAATAAATAAAGTATATTTGCTTAAAGTATTTTTTATTGTTATTTGCCCAAGTTGTCATCTTTCATCTCTTGTATCACCACCACTACCCCAACAATCAACAATCCCCCTACACACACACATACATGTATTCACGTCAGACTTGGCACTTGCCTGCAGCCTCTATCCCATCTTTTAAATCATCCTTTCATAATTTTCTTTTCCACAGGAATAAAAAACCAATTCTCAGGTCTATCATCTGTCTAGCTACAAAGACTGTCTCCTTCACTAATTCTGACATCTCAATTACAATGATCATTTAATTTACTCAATCTATTATCCTTCCTACATGTTTTACAAGCTTAGTAGGAACTTTAGATCACCAAGGATACTATTTTTTATTCTCTTCTTCCCTTCATAGTCGAAGTTTTATAATAAGTTTTATATATTTATGTCTCATTTATTCTCATTTATTCTGCAACCATCTTCCTATCAAACTTAAATCTCACTATTTTACTGAAAATGTTTGCATGAATATAATCAAACTACAGCATGTCACCAAACCCAAGGAATGCTTTCTAATCTATATCTTCCTGAAATATTCACAATTATTAAAAATAAATTCCTTCATATAAATTTACAGCTCAGTGACAATTTTAATATTGTCTTACATATTTATATATAAATTTACCTCAGAATGTCATTTTTCTTATTTTATTTGTTTTGTCCACTGCATTGCAACCCTCATGATCTTCTGTTTTTTACTATTTTCCAGGTAGCTAATAATCACTTCTATAATATTGAGTAAATGGTAGTGCTTACCATTTCCTTGTTCTTGAGTTCTTTCTTCATTGCTGGAATATCACAATTTCCTGATTTTCCTGCTACACCAATGGGTCTTCCTTCCCTGTCTTCCTACAGACTCCTCCTCCTGTACCTAACGACGGGTAGGTAGAAATTCTCAGAGCTTTAGCCAAAATCATCTTTTTTTAAGGCTAATCTCTCAACTTAAGTAATATTATTTGCCCTAATAACTTTACTTATGAAAAATATGCCAAGAAACCAACATTTATATGTCTAATCTGAACCTCTCTTCTGAGTTATCTCCATTTGGATGGCTTAGATGAATATTTTCTTATTATTTCCAATGATTTGCATCTTCCTTCAAATCCATTTATCCTCTACTGTACAAATTTGGTAAAAATATAATTGGATAAAACTTCAAAAGAATGTTGACTACATCTTTTTAAAAAAAGATTAAAATGTTTATAATTTTTGACTAAGTAGATACTTCAAAGCATTTTTCTTAAAACAATAATCATGTATAGACACATGTGTAAAAAATTATCATTCTAGCGTAATTTATGAAAACTTGGAGATATCCTGGTTCTTATCAATAGGGGTTTGGCATAGCAATTTTGGCATATAGAGACTAAAAAATAGTAAGAAAAATTTTAAACATAAAGAAAAATTTAATAAAATGGTAAACTGTAATGGATTGTTAACTGAAAATGCAATGTTTAAATGAATTTATGGAACACTAATCATAATAAGAACAGAAGAATTTACAGACAAAGAATGATCTATAAATATAGTAACATAGAAATATAGTGATGGAGAGAAAAAAAAATAGGTGATAGGTACAAAGTGTAATTTAACAACTGTTTCTATACTTATGCATCGCACTCCTCAGACAGATGAAGTCTTTTTTAATAAACATAGGAGAATGAGTCATTTTCTCTTATAAAGAGAAATAAATAAAGCTATCTTATTTGGGCAAAAAAATGTTACACCTCAAATGATAACTCAATTTTAAAATTTACCAAGAAGTTAAGTTTTTACTCTGTGAATTATTTTTCTAGTTTTTCTGTGGTTTAAAAGATGTACAACAGAGAATTCTATTCCTTTTCCTCACTGAGCCAACACTGAAGCAGCAGTTTATTTCATTCTTTCAGACATGAATGTAGACCTGACTCCAAAACACTTTTGTCTACGACTATGGATCAAAGATACTCAATAATCAAAGGCACACTTCATTGTGGATATGAAAATAAAATAAAATTCTGCTTTATTGTATAAAAGCAATTATAAAATTGAAGATGACAACCCATTTATATGTATGAGTCTGTAATATTTTTTGTGACAAAAACCATTGCATATTTTGTTAGAATTATTTTGACTGCTACCATATAGAGCCTATATGTGGAATTTTCTAAATAAAAAATGAATTACTTGTCCTGATACATTGCTATGAGTTTTAAAAGCACTTTCTCACTCCTTGCCCTCTATTAATTTGATGAAATATTCCATTCTTATGAAATTAGTTGAGTGTAATATTAAATTATTTCTTTCAATTTCACTCAGAAAAGTCACAATTATGACATATTAACAGAGACAATTATAATAAAAGTGCTATTCTTTGTGTTTTTTCTACCTTTCTTTCTTGAAAAATGACCAAATTCAGGAAAACAATAAGAAAATCAAATACAGCTACTATAATCATTATATTCAGAAGTTCACAATGTTTTTAACTGTCCTGCTTTCTATAGGCTCATTCAGACTAGAATTGCTTGAAGCAGAAACCTGAATTCTGCTTGGAAAGTCAGTGATGGGGACTAATGCCAAATTTGGTTTAAATTTGTCTTTATTTTATTTCTCCTCTTACTGCGTAGAGAAATGATGAAATGTTTTCTTTGATCTTGAAGTTGCTTATGGGAATTTGCTTTCATTTGTGCCATTCAATAATAAATCTTACAAATATTCATTTATCTAGCATAAGGACAAGCTTTATTCACAGCAGTCACTGTTTATTGCTACCTTTATTAAAATCGTATCTCTTAGCATGTCAGTGCTATTGTTCCTACAATTATCTTATGTAGAATACATTTTTAAGGATTCCAGACTTTTCTTCTAAACAGATGTTCCTTGAACAGTTTTCGCTTTTTTTCCTCCTGGTGTTAGAGTACTTAAATAAGTTGGCACCAATTTGTTAGGTTATAAAACTGGGTACTTTGCTGGAACCAATTTTATATAAGCATAAAACTTCAGGGCACTCGGCCCTGAGTGTTTCCCCATGGAAAGGAAGTAGCCTTTCTTACCATTTTATTGCTTCATTCATCAGTGTTTTATTTGCAAATTGAAGTTTCTTCCGTGGATGTCTTTTTCTATGCTAATAAGCTACAAGCCAGTGTTGCCCAAGAATTGTGTAGCCCTTCAGGGTTAATTTCAGAAGCAAAGTAATTCAGTTCCCCAGCAATTCCCTGGAAAAGATAAGTACAGGACAGGGTTAGTACAGACATAAAAGCAAGCTTTAAATATTCCTTCTGAGGTAGCTACTCACATATTTATCTCCACCCTTAAACCTTAATTACAAAGAATGTTAGAAATAATGGCAATATCATCACTTGCACTTGTTGCTGTAGGCACAGTGTGTAGGTTGTGAAGGCACCCTTGTGAGATAACCCAAGTTGATTCTTTACCTCCTAGGTGAGATAATTGCCTACCCGTTCAAAGTAATTATTGATCATTATCGAATTTTTGTCTTAGAAGCAATTACGGGTCTCACCAAAGTCCATGATATTGACGAAAAATGCACCTATTCTGCACACTTTTAACACCATATCAATTTTTCATGATTACATTTAACATTATCTCCTCTTTCCTCTTTTCTTCTCTTACATGATAACTAAAGTGGGATTATTAAGGTAAAAGAAATATTATGTTTCTTGCAAATTTCATAGGATAAAGGGAGAGGCATTTGTCCTTTGCTCTGCGGTTTCTCAGACAGTACCACAGTGTTGCAGATGCGTCACACATACAGGCTAACCACCAGAAATAGTTTGCTTCTATGTCATCTCTTATTATTATTAGTTGAAAAGAGTATTTAAAAGTAGGGGGGGAAGGAATTTCATTAACTAAGCACTATTTTCCTTATACCACGAAGTAGTACAATTTTGGGGTGTGTGTGTGTGTGAGTGTGTGTATTGAAATCAAATTAATTTTCCTTGAGGACATGGAGCATTATTCTATAGATGACGAAAAAAAAATCCACTCTTCCAAAAAGTCCCGCTGTCCCCTTTAGTCAGATTAAGATATCCATGAGAATATAAATCTTTTGAATACAATATTATAATATTAAATTATAGTTTACAAAAATAGGTCATCACTCTGACTTTTCAATGAATCTAAAATGAGGTGTTTATAGAGGTATTTATTGTTTAACTGTGCCTCACTTCCAAAATTCAAAAACTAGCAGTGAATGTTCAATGTAAATATTGCACAAAAAGATGTACCATCTCCCCTTACTATCCAAAGATGATCTAATCATATAATTTTCAATACAATGGTATCAGTACAGTTTGATATACTTGTCATTACAGATGTGGCCTCACAAATCTGTCATGATGAACCTGCCTACTCCTTTTCTCCTATTCTTTAACAATATCATGTTATACAAATAATTAAACCACATTATCACATCTCTTATGAAAGATGTCTTCTTAAACTGTTATATTATTAATATTAGAGGTTAATGTCCTTAAATTAAGCTGTATGCTATTAAGCTATTAGACTTTTATCACAAAATTGGCAATGAAAAACTCTTTTCAGAACCTTAATATATGTTTTAAAGGGGACAAATATTAAAATTTACGTCCTATACTGTAAAAGTCATTTTCCATTCTTCATGAATATGAAACACATCTCAAAGATTCTCTTTACTGTAACTCATTTAAATGCCTACAATACTATGCTTTATATTTTTCCTATGACATTTGCTTTGTTCTAACATTAACAATCATTTCTTTCTACTGATTTATAAATTTCCTAAGAACTTCCATATCATTGTGTTTTGAGAGAATTTAAATAAAGAGCCCGAAACATAATACAAAAAAAAAAGCACATTAGATCGATTTCTTAAAATTAGAAATATTCAAGATAAGGCAATTGATTAAAGACATGTTAAATACAACATTTTAACATGTTTATTATTAAAGTCTACAAAATCACTAATGTCTTTCTTTTTCTTCATATGCCCTTGCTTCTAGAGAAAACATTCTAAAAAATGAGTAGGACTAGACATATATTATACTTAATACCAACTTGAGAAGGCTCAGCTTATATTTTATGACTCAGTTCACTATTCTCTTTCACCACCTTAAATTAGTCCCTGAACATAGCCCTTAATTATTTGCATGCACTTTAGGTCAAGCTGGACTATGCCTACAAAATCAATTGTAATATTGTTGTTTCCTAAAACATTGTTGGAACTGCGGAACAAGTTATTCTTGCTCCCATTTCATTTTACTTTCCTGTTCCACTTATCACTATTTAAAATTATCTTGCCACTTTGTTTTGATATAGCAGTTTAGTAGTTTAGTAGCTCATGCTCAATATCCCTGACATCCCCAAAGTCCCATGTCTGCCCCTCAAAGTTTCCATGAGAACAGGGACTTTGTCCATTTCATGTTTTACTACACAACCAACCCTCATACCAATGCATGACATAGAAAACTTACTCAGTAAAGATTTTCTCATAGCTCAGCTCCTGAGATTTCTGTATATTTAGTTCTTTTTTTTCAGTAGTGTTGTGTGCAGTAGTTTAAATGACATGGATGGACCTTTGCCCTATAGGAGTTACAGTACAATTGGCCTTATTACTCTCCATATTTTTCTGTTTTTTTCTTTTCAGGCAGATGCTTCTGAGCACATTAATCAGTCAAGAGCATTTTCTGAGCTCTTTCTTGCAGTTAAGGACATGCTGTCCTATTAAGTAATGTCAGACATACCTTACCACTTATTGTCTTGAAATTGTAGGTGTAAATTCTACTAAAATGAGAAATTGAATATCTTTTATCATTCAACCCTTTATTTTGCTTATCAAGTCTATCTAAAACTATTTAGATATGTTGACAACTAATATTGTAGCTCTATTAAACTCATAACAGATTGTATTTTAGTACATATAAATTAATATATATGAGTAACTTCTTAAACAAGCTATATTTCTTATCTTCATTTCAACAATCTTGTCTTTTTTTCTGTCTTCAATTTGAATAATTCTGCTTATCATAAACCAAATTTTATTTTTAGTATTCAAATAATGAAGGTACAACTCATTTTTAAACATCCTGGTTTGTACTAAAATTAATTTATGAATAAATTTAGTAACTTTACTTTTCAAATCTGTAATGAGTTTTTCTTATAGTGTCTTCCTCTGTAGTCCCCTGAAATTATAATTTGATATCTGAATACCTCAAGACCACTAATACTGCCTTATGTTGTACAATATAAAATTACTAATATTCCCAGTGTTTGACATATGGTAATGTCTAAACTAAAGAATGTTAAATCACACTAACAGTGACTCCAACTAGTAATAAAAATTATAATAATGAAAAAAGAATTTGGATGACTATATATCAGTAAAAGTTATAACTAAAAAATCTATCCCAAGTTTATTTTCAGGATATGATAAATCTTATATCCTCTTTTATTATTTCCTTTCCATAGGCTGATAAATTACTGAAGGCCTTATTTATCCAAGAGTTGCAGCATATTCCTCATAATATTTTGATTCTAACTATTTCCCCTAGAACAGAACTTTAATTGCTCTTTCTCCCCACCTTAGATAAAAATAAAATTCAAATAGCACATGATCTTGTATATTTTGGAGGAAAATTAACTAATTAGGAAATACAATCAGAGTTATTCTACTGGATACATATGTCATCTTCAGGAGCATATTGGTGTGTTTTTGTTGTTGTTGTTTTTTATCTGAGAAAGATATACTATATTCATGGATGGGAAGAAGAAAAAGTATAAGCATACCTTTTCATTCCCTTAAATTAGAGGTATGAGCTTTCAATAAAATGCTAATGAGGTTGTTTTTGTATCTTGTCAAAATTATGCTAGATTTCACTGAAAAAACAGTGATGAGATTAACTAAGACTAGGAAAAAATAGTTGTAATGCAAAACTTTTCCTACCAAAACTTAATAGAAGATATTTTGTAATGATAGATATTTTATGAAATATAAATAATATGTATCTATTTTATATCTCATGAAATATTTTAGAAATAGATATTTGCATATATTCACAATAGTATTTTTGAAATATAGTGTAAGAATCATTTACTAGGTCAATGGAACAGAATAAATAGTCTAGAAACTAATCTTATTATTATCTAAAATAATTTTTAAAATTAAATATGAAAAATAACTGAAAGAAAATACACTGGAGTTAACAAACAGTTCATTTTCTATAATGATATTAGGAGTAATTTATTTTTATTCATTATACTTTTTCTATTTCCAAATTACTTACAAAAACTGATGTAATAATCAGAAAAGAAAATTTAAATATTCAAAAATACAGAAAATGTTAGATTTTTAAAAAATACATAATGTAGATTTTTAAAAGAAATAACCATAATGAAATATGCCTGTCTCTAAGAAAATATAAATTCAACATATTTACTTAAAAATATTTCCCCATTAAAATTGAAACTAATGAATTCTGGACCTATTGTTCACCCCAAAAGTGTCATTTACTTTAGTGGGATTCTTATATTGCAGTGGCCAGAATTAGCCAAGCTCTTTCACTGAGCCCCTAATTAAAGTTTGGGTTGGGTTTTAAAAGACTGTCTAATTTAATCTAAGTTATTACATGAAAAATAATTGATTCTGTTTTAAAGAACATAGGTGATATTCCAATACAAACTAGGGCAATGCAAACAAGATTTCTAGACCATTTTTCTATCTCTCTTTTGAGAAAAATCATGCTGTCTTTTGTTTACATCAACACCATTAACAGATTGTGTATTATAATGCAATTGTTTTCTGGCTTCTTTTGTAGTACCACTTATACTATTGCCAGCACAACCAACCAACTAACCAACTTGTCAACTATTTATTCTAACTAGTTTTTTTAATAAGGTAAAAATCTTTGCACCAAGAGTTGAACGAAAAATTAAGTGGACTGACAAAGAACTTAGAATATCTACTCTCGTTGAAATGGAAGAATGTTTCTACTTTAAAAAAATATCAGTATAAGGGTATCACTCACTATTGAAAGTAGCAAAAGCAGTCACTTTCTCTACTACAAAAACTGTTTGTTAAAAAAATATTTTACATTGTCATCACATCACTTATTAAACAAATATTTCCCAAGTACCCACTATGTATAAGGAACTATGTGACACATAATGGGTGAGGTGATTGATTATCAAACCAGAATCAGGACAGTCTCTAAGAGGTATAAATGGGCCCCTGGGGACAACTAGTAATGACAGTGGTGTAAAAGTAATGGCAATTATTAACATTAACTTTTATTTAGTGATTATTATGTGAATGGTTCTTAGCTAAGGATTTTATTATTATTTTTTTTAATTGTGGTAAAACACATACAAAACTTACCATTATAACCATTTTTAAAGGTACATTCAGGGGTATTAAGTGCATTCACATTGTTCTGCAATCACCATCACCACCATCTATCATCAGAACTTTTTATCTTCTCCCCACCCCCAGCTTTCGGCAGCCATCATTCTACTTAAATACTATGACTTCATAAGTATAGCCAAGAATATATTTTTTTTCTCACCTCTCACTTCCCACTCAGGACCTGGCCTGGACCAGGATGAGGCTGCTCAGCACTCACAGATATGCAGGTTGCCAAACACAGAGCCTACCTGACCAGGACAAGGTGGAAGCAAGTAAGAAATGATTCCTCCTTCGATGTCCCAAGGGGACTGTGCTGAGGTGAATTTCTTTTTTTATTATATTTATTTCAAAATATTAAGGGGGTACAAGTGTTTTTGTTACATGGATGAATTGTATGATGCTGAAGTCAAGGCTTTTAGTATGCCCATAACCAGAGTAATGTATCTTGTACCCAATAGGTAAGTTTTACCCCTCACTCCCTTTTACTGTCCCCTTTTCTTAGTTTCCACTGTTCTTTATACCACTTTATGACCGTGTTTACCCATAATTTATCTACCAGTTATTAGTGAGATCTTGTGGTGTTTGTTTTGCCGTTCCTGAGACACTTCACTCAAGATCATGTTCTCTAGTTCCATCCAAGTTGAAGCAAAAGACATTATTTTCATTCTTTTTTAAGGCTGAGTAGTACTCCATGATACACACACACACACACACACACACACACACACCCCACATTTTCTTTATCCACTCATCAAGTGATGGACACTTAGGTTGATTCCATACCTTTGCAACTATTGTGCTGCAAAAAAAACATTTGGGTGCAGGTGTCTTTTTGATATAACAACTTCTTTTCAGGCAAGAGAAAGAAATAAAGGGCACCCAAATTGGGAAAGAGGAGGTCAAATTATCCCTGTTTTCCCATGACATGATCTTGTATCCAGAAAACCCTAAAGACCACACCCAAAGACTCCTAGAATTGATAAATAAATTCATCAAAATCTCAGGTTACAAATTCAATGTACACAAATAAGTAGCATTTCTATAAACTAATAACAGTCTAGTTGAGAGCCAAATCAGGAACTCAATACCATTTTCAATAGCTGCAAAGAAAATAAATTACCCAGGATTATATTTAACCAAGCAGATGAAAGATCTCCACAAGAAAAACTATAAAATACTGTCAAAATACTATTATCTTTTTTCACAGAACTAAAAAAAAAAACCTTAACTTCATATGGAACCAAAAAAGAGCCTGAATAGCCAAAGCAATTTTAAGGAAAAAGAACAAATCTGGAGGCATCAGATTATCTGACTTCAAATTATACTACTGGGCTATAATATTCAAAATAGCATGGTACTGGTATAAAGGTAGGCACATAGACCAATGGAACAGAAAGAGAAGCCAGAAATAAAACCATATAGCTACAGCAACTGATTTTCAAAGCAGACAAAAACATATACTGGGGAAAGGATGCCCAATTCAATAAATGGTTCTGGGAAAATTGGATAACTACATGCAGAAGAATGAAACACATCCTTATCTTTCTCCATATACAAAAAGTAACTCAAAATGGACTAAAGTCTTAAATGTAAGACCTGAAATCATAAAAATCCTAAAAAATATATATAAGAAAAACTCTTCTAGATATCAGCCTAAGCAAGTAATTTATGACTAAGACCCCAATGACAAATATAACAAAAAAAATAAATAAATGTGACTTAATTAAATTCAAACACTTCTATACAGCAAGGGAAATAATCAATAGAGTAAATAGACAATCACAGAATGGGAGAAAAATATTCACAAATTATACATCCAACAAAGGACTATTATTTAGAATCTACAAAGAATTGAAACAAATTAGCAAGAAAAAAACAAATAATCCCATTAAAAAATGGGTAAAAGACATGAACAGAAACTCCTCAAAAGAAGACAGACTAATGACCAACAAACATATGAAAAAATGCTCAACATCTCTAATCATCAGGGAAATGGAAATCAAAACTGCAGTGAAATATCACTTAACTCCAACGAGAACAGCTTTTATCAAAAAGTCCCAGAACAACAAATATTGGCTTAGATGCAGAGAGATAGCAACATTTACACACTGATGGTGTGACTGCAAATTAGTACAACCTCTATGGAAAGTGGTATGGAGATAACACAAAGAACTAAAAGTAGAACTACTATTTGATCCAGCAATCCCATTACTGGGTATTTCCCCAAAGGAAAAAAAGACATTCTATTAAAAATACATCTGCACTCAAATGTTTATAGCAACACAATTCACAATTGTAAAGACGTGGAAACAACTCAAGTGCCCATCAATACATGAGTGGATTATGAAAATGTGATATATGTATACCATGGAGTACTACTCAGCTATAAAAAATAAATGGTAAACTAGTACCTCTTGTATTATCCTGGGTGGAGCTGAAGCCCATTCTTCAAAGAGAAGTATCAGAAAAATGGAAAAACAAACACCACGTGTACTCACCATTAAATTGGTGTACTCGATCAACTTTTATGTGAACATGTGAAAGTAACATGCATCAGGGATCAGGCAGGTGGGACGGAGGTGGAAGGGATGGGTAAATCCACACCCAATGGGTGGTGTGTGCTGTCTGGGGGATGGGCACACTTGTAACTTTGACTCAGGTGGTGCAAAGGCAATTTATGTGACCAAAGCATTTGTACGCCCATAATAATATTTTGAAATTTAAAAGAAAGCAAGCGAAAGAGATAAGAACAGAGTTTTTTCAAAAGAAGATAGACAAAATGGTTAAGAAGTGTATGAAAAAATGCTCAACATCACTAATCATCAAGGAAATGAAAATTAAAACCACGATGAGATGCCACTTTAGTTCTATCAGAATGGCCATTACTAAAAAATTAAAAAACAATAGATGTTGGCATGGATGCAGTAAAAACAGAAGCTTATACACTTTTGATGGGTCTGTATATTAGTACATTCTCATGGAAAACAGTATGGAGATTTCTTAAAGAGCTAAAACTAGACCTGCCATTCAAGCCAGCAATCCTACTACTAGGTATCTACCAAAAGGAAAAGAAGTCATTATGTCAAATAATTTATTTTTTGTATGCCTCCAAACATTAAGAATGCAAGTACTTTTTAAAAAAAAAAATGTGCCTCTTGGTCAAGACCTATTGAAATTGTTCCTTCTTTAACTTGAAAGCCCTTCATTTGTATGAAGACATCTATCACAGTCCCAGAATACTTTGGGGTTAAACATAACTTCCAAAGTTTCTTAAATGGGATGGTTTCTAAACCAGACAACTCCAGCCTTGTAGACTTCATTTGGAGGCTCTGCAATTTACTAATCTTACAAACTTTTCAGGTTCTCTATTGTCCCAATGTCCTGATCATGCAGATTAACAGAGAGCTAAGGCTCTTATATTTTTACAATATGATCCATAATAAAAACTATATTTTTAGTTATAATTCAGTGTCTAAAATTTATTACTCACACTCTATGTGCTGGGGATTCAGAAGTCATCAGAACAGTCAAAATTCTTGCCCTCCTGGAGATAGTCACATACATACACAATTATTCCTTTGCCTAAACAAAGCAACCTTGTTCTTTTTATTTCATCCATTCCCTTCTATTCTCTTGTTTTTTAGTTATAAAAAGGAAAAATAAAAATAATTTGCTCTTCAAAATTCACTGATTGATTCAAGCCTTACTAAGGCATCTTGACTCCCACTTTGAAAAACACTGCCATTACATAAAATTTGGGTTGGGTTTTAAAAACCATCTAATTTATTTTATTTTTATTTATTTTATGGTTTTAAAAACCATCTGATTTATTTAAAAACCATCTATGTTATAACGTGAAGAATAATTGATTCTGTTTAAAAAAAACAGGTGATATTCCATTATACAGTACTATTACATATAATTAACATGGCTATTAAAACAACTTAGAGTTTAATATTTTAAAAAATATATGTCTCCTTGTTGGCTTATATCACCAGCTTCTTCTATCACCAACATCCAGTCTTTTTCACTGAGCTGCTTTTGAGATAGAACTCTCTGAATCTATGTTTCCATAACCTGTTTTTAATCTAAATGGAGAATCTTATATTTATTTCTGTCAAGTTCTTCTTTATTGGTTTCAGTCCATCATTCTAGCATATCAAGATTTTTGAACCCTGCCACTGTCATGAAATATATTAGATAATTCCCCTAAATCTGGGCAGTCCACAAATATGGAAAAGGTGGCTTCTATGTCACGATCCAAGTCACTGATAAAAATATTGCACATTTCTGTAGTTTTCATTTACAGATCTCTCTTTTGTTGGTTCATTAATCAACACTTGAGAGTTATATTTGCATATCAATCTATGTAGCCCCCTCTCCTTAATTATCCTATGACTCAGTCTGCATTTTCTCATTATACCAAAAAAACCTAATAGACTCTCAAATATGTTACTGTATTTTTTATTTTTATATTTCCCTGAGGTAACAATAACCCATTTATGAATACACAGTTAAGATTATCCTAGCCCCATCCTGTCACAAGGAATAATAGCCTTCAGTTTACAAGTTCAGCACCAGAGCAAATGAGATTCTGATAACACAGCATATTGGAAGTCATTATCAGAACTAAGGGACAGTCTGAAACTACCAGTCTCTCTCAATATGTGCTGTAGGGATAAACAGTGTTCTCAGTGGTCACAAGATCATTCAACTACTCCTTCTTGACTGCTAGTGATTTCCAACTGGCAAGACTTTTCTCATAGTCAGAGTGTCTTAATGTCAATGACTGCTCTTGAATAGGACTAAAGTCTGGTTAGATTTGGCTAAATACTCTTCGTCAAATTCAAAGATAATTTCTTGGCAAGGCAAGTTTCTTTGGGTGTAACTTACATTCATCTGATGAAATGTTATTAATAGGATGCATTAAAAGGATGTTAGTAACAGAATGTTTTCCTTAGATAATTGCATAGGGAAAGGAATTAGCCAGTGATGAGTTTGAATCCTTATTTTAATCACCAATTAACTACATTACTTCTGGTAAGATCTTTAAACTTTCTAAATCTCTGTTATCTCATCACCCAGAGATAGAAACACAAACCTCACCTATCCCACAAAGTTCTTGTAAGAAGAGAGATTATATTTTAAGGAACATATTTTAAATACTCACAAAATTATAGGTGTAATTATCAATGAATATGTGAGCATCATCTTTTAAAATGGTCATTTCTTCTAAAGACATTTTGAATTCATAATCCTAGGAGGAATAAATCTTTATTCTTACAGAATTATGCTAGTGATACCATCTCTTTTTATCTCCACTTAAGATTCTCGAATCTCTAATTTTACCAATCTTTTTCCGTACCATGTTAGAGAGCACATGACATTTTATTATTATAGGTATTTATATACAATATCTGACAACTACTAGTTGTAGCTCCATGATCTTTGGCAGATCATTAACCTCTCTGAGTCTCATTTCCCTCATTTATAAAATAAGAAACTAACATTTATTTTGAGGCATTTCTTTAACAATTAGTGATAATATTAAAATACACGTAAAATACTTAACACAATGATTGGCACACAGTGCGCACTGAATAAATGATAGCCATTATTATTTCTAGATTTTTTTCTATTCAATTAAAGAATGTAATACATAATATATAGAAAAGAAGAAAGGAGGTCTTTAGACATTCTTACCTTCTTTCTAACAGGAATATTCCCCTATCTTCTTGTTATGGCAAGTGTTACAGTGACCGGTCCCAGGGGAATAACCGAGTGGCACACAGAGAATTGGAGAGTCAGTGTTTAATCTTTTAACCCCGGCGGACCCAGAGGAGACAAGTCTCTAAATTTTGAGCATCTCTTCCTGGTTTTTGTCAGGTTTTATACTTTTTTGGGAGGGATTAGTCTTATCCAATAAGATACACAAGCATAAAAATTAACCAATTAGTAAAAGAACTAAAAGTTAGCCAATTAATAGCAGTTTTTACATGCAGTACAGTTATGATAGGCCTATAACAAACAGTATAGTTATGATAGGTTTATAACAAGCAGTACAGTCATGAAAGGCTTATAACTCTGCTTAACTGTTTTGTGGTTTTAGCTGGTTGGTGCATATTCTATTTATTTGCTCTGTTTAGCTGCTTTGCAGTTTTAAGCAAAACTGGCATGGAAATTCCCCAACATTCTCACAAAAGACCCAGGTCTTCTGGGTTCCAAGGGAAGTAATCATTGGTTCAGGCTGTTGTTAGAGGTCAAAGCTTTTTCTATTACACGTGCTCAGGCTACATGACTTGCAGTTTTGGGCTATGTTATAAGGTAACTCGACCTTTTGTTATCAACAGAGTAGGCCCTGTTTGGGCTGGGTCCAGGGGTTACAAATGAATGTGTAGACAGATTGTAACCTATTCTTGTGATAAGTAGCCAAGTCTCAGCCAATCACAGCAGCTGAAATTCAATCAACCACTGGCAGCCAACTGTTCAAATCAAGTTCAAATAAGGCGAACACCCAGCTGTAACCAGTCCAGCTATTTCAGGACCTCATTTTCATTTCCTATATGTCACTTTCCTTTTTCTGTCCATAAATGTTATTTAACTATGCAGTAGCCCTAGGTCACTCTTAACTCATTCTGGTTCTAGAGGCTACCCTATTTATGAATTGTTCTTTGCTCAATTAAACTCTGCTAAATCTAATTTGTCTAAAGTTTTTCTTTCAACAGTGCAGAGCTAATACTTCTCGCACAGTGGTGGAAAAGGCATCTTACTATGAAAAGTTGGGGTATTAATAATTAATAGCATAGCCTTTTAAAGCAGACAGACAGAACTGGGTTTGAATTTAACCTGGACATTTCCTTGCTGAGTCACAATGTGGAAGTGACTTAACCTTGCTTATTATTTATTCTTCTATCAAATATGCATAATAGTATTTCTTCATTGAGTATACAGTGATACAAATGAGCAATGTTTAAAAGTTCAGTGCTTAGTACCTTCTCTGACAGGCAGTAAATAACTGATAAATGGAAACTCATTGCTATTTCTTCTTCTAGTCCATTTAAAACCTACTTTCATGTATTAATACTTCTAATGGATGGTGGAGATCAAAACCATTTTACATTTGGAATGTGAATTTTAATAATGTATTTATTGCTCAACAATTTCAAATATAATAAAGCCATTTGGATGCCCTGTAGGGTTTCTTATAAATTAACCATGTAACGCCTGGTACTTTTGCAAAGTTGCCAAGGATTTTACCTGCACGCAAGTTTTTATATAAATAAAAAGAAATTAAACCATATTCTCAAGAGATAATTAATATCTGTCAGCAAATTTAGTCATAGAAGGCCATCAGTGAATCTTGTTAGTGTTTTGCTGCTCTTGTTGATACAGTTATTATCATGAAATCTTCTAACATTTTATATTCTGACTCCTAAATCAAACCTAATTTCTGGTGTCATCCCTACATACTTCAGTGGCATTTTACCCAACTCTAAAAATATGTGTAAGATGATAAACATAATGTTAGGATGCTTCCTGTACTAAATTGTGGCATGTAAAGAGATTCTCAAGTTCTCTGGTTGGGAAGACAAGCGTAGGGATTCTAGGTTCTTGGTTCATATCAGTAAGTGATGTGCTGGTTTTATTGACTTCCTTTTCCTTATACAGTGTTTTAGAAATCCCAAATTAACTCCTAGTTATATTATCCTCCTACCTGGACTAGATACCTCTAAAGAGGAAAATTATTCTCTAGTCTATAGAACCCAATTTTATACCCCTTAAAGTCTTCACAGAGAACAAGATTAACTTATTTGAACAATTGTTAAAATTGGCCTAAAAATACAGTTATCCATCTACAAAATAAGCAGTCATTACAAATCTGCTATGTTTCACAAATTTTACAAGGGCTAAATATACAAAAATAGCTAGAACATTGACCCTGTTTTCCAGAGGGTCTCTTGGTCAGGTTATGGGAACAGGCATATGTGTAAGTAATTGAGCAAAACTTAATGGTTATTACACCAGAGTTAGGGAAAATCAATTAAAAGCAAGATAAAAATGTTTTTATAATTAGTTAAGGCTTCCCAAAGAAAGTAACATTTGAGTTATGAGAAGAGTTGAATTAGGAGAAAGAACAGGTAGGGAGAGAAAAAACAGGAGAGAAAAAAAGGAGGGTATGGGAGGAGAAGGTACAGGAGGGAAAAGGAAAAGAGAGGAGGACATGATAGAGGAAAAAGGAAAAGAGAGAGGAGAGGAGAGGAGAGAAGAGGAGACGAGTGGAGAAGGAAAGAGGAGAGAAATATAAGCAGTGAGCAAATAGCAGGCTCTGAATTAAACATCCTGTTACCACTAATAGAATATTGATGAGATTCTAGAGGTAACAGATTATTGGTATAAATAACCAGGCCTTAAATCCATAAATCAATATGTCAGTAATTTACATATTCTTTTCAAAACACTCAGTTCTTATCTACAAAGAAATGAATGTAGTGGTTATATGTCCAAGATTAACACTTTATGTGAAATTTAAAATACTATGTTCTCCTGACTCCTACGACCGTAAACAGAAAAGATGTGTTATAAACTAAATCAAAGATTTCTCACGTAAGTGAATTTTTGGAAACTCATCTGCCATTTAGGGATTTTTATCATTTTTCTAGCTGATGACAGAATACCTTTGCCAATTTATTTGTGTGATTTAGATAAACTAGCACTGACGCAGGTTATCTCATAAACTATGTTATCAAACACATTTGTTAAACTGAGCTAGAAATCTAAAAAGAAAAATTTTACTGCAGTATGTCTACACTTCCAAATTTATTTCTAAGAGGAAGAAGAAATATTATTTATTCAATTTTATAGTGGTATTCTGAATTATTTAATAAATTCTATACAGTTCCTTCAACTTAACAGTTTAAACCTAAGACTCAGTTCAATACTTGATTGGTAACACAGTGTTAATGTGCCTTTACCCATGCAGCTTGGCACAATTGTGTCATTTGCAAGTAATTTACCCTAAGAGATATTATTGGATCTTTAAAATTAATAAAAATTAAGTATAATAATGCATGTTTACATTAAAGTCCTATTTAATCAGAAAAATTCAATTTACAAAGGTAGTTTAAAAGCAAGTCATTATGTCTAAATGGTCCAGTTCATTATTTCCATTTTGTACTTCACCTTGAAACCTAAATTAACTACATCATAAAACAGAGTTTTATAGATTACCAAAAATATTTCGAATTATACTCTGAAGCAAAAGAATAGCCTTTAAGGTCACTTTTCTGTTTTATCCTAATTGACTAGCAGTTTCTCATAAGTTCTAGCTAATTGGTATAGAAATAAGTCATAAGCCTATTTTATTCTAAGATAGAAGGTCAGCATATATCCAGTAGTAATATGCTATTCTTTTTCTGGCACAGATTTGATAGATAATTATCTTTCTTAAAGTCAGCATACTACAGGCTCAAACATGACAGTGGATTAATAGTATTATATTAATTGTGATGATTGAACTCATTTCCCTCATGTTCCTATGCATACTGATTATGACAAGTGGCAGGCAAACATTTATACAGATTGAGAATTCAAATTTAAATGTATCAATAATTATCGTTTTAGTTATTTTGACTTGTTGAATGAGAACAAGCACGTTACTGGTATTTACAGAAGAAAAATAAGCTTCACAGACACCAGGCATATAGGTCTTGGGTAAGGACATCAGGCTAAAGTGAAGATATTAGATTGACCAGGGTACTAAGGATCAGGAGTCCAAGCAATGGAAACAAGATTGGCTCCAAGACATAACTAACAGGGCATTAACCTCAAACCTGCCCAGTTTCTTGCTGATATAAAGGGAATATTTCTGTTCACATAATAGAAGAGAGAGTAGACAGTTTCAGGAGTGAAAACATGCATGCACATAAAACAACAATGCACATTTTATGAGAATGTGCTCAATTTAAAAATATAGTGTAAACTCATTAAGAGAATTTCCTGTGGGGAGATGGAAATTAATGTGAGGTATGAAGATAAAGGGAATTAACTAATTTAAAAAATTATATTCTCTGTAATGAATTGAGTTAAACTAAACAATATTTCAAGAAAAATAATAAAATCTTGCTCACATTTACCCAAATAAAAGAAAACATAAGCCTAAGAAAATCAACAATGCTTTATCATTATTTAGCAATATAAAAAAGTAAAATCATTTTTAAGAAAATGTAGAAATTGAAACATTCTTAATAATATAAAATATTACAGGAATAAATAGATAATGATTTTCATAGCACAGATTGACTATGAGAAATGAAGTTTAGGCACATGTACAAAAACACTGAATATTAAGGTCCCAGAAAGGCATTCTACTCATGATGTAACCCCACTCCATCTAATAGCACTGGACCAGTCCATTCCACAACGACAATTCTGGCTACTTGGCTCTTCTTAAATATCCACTTTCCTGATCCTTTTTAGCAGCTTTGAAAACTAAGACCAAAATTTCTTCTGTGGCACAAGGAGACACCTTGATAATAGATCTAAGTATCTCTGCTCCTCTTCCCCCGCATCAAAAAAAGTAAAAATAAAATTTTCATATAAAGGTGTTTTGTTTTACTCTACATTTGGCAAGAAAAATGCTAATGTAATCATTAAGAGCACAGATTCTGTGGCTGGACTGTCTGGGCCATGTCAGTTTTTCCCATTGGCCAGCTGCTAGCCTTTGGGCAAGTTGTGCCATTTTTCCTATCAGTTAATAATTCTAGGATCTACCTTGTGTGTTTCTTAGTGAATTAATTTTAAGATTCTCATAACAATTTTTGCCTCACATATGCCTCATATATTTTTAATAAATAAATAGCATAGGCTTGTGGAGAATATAAAGTAATGTTAACCTGATTCACACAGCCAGAACAGTAAAAACAAACAAACCAACAAACAAACAAGAATAGTATGGTATCTCATTATGTGATCTTTCTGGCTACTGTAAATATTCTAATTCTTCCATGTATTTTCAGATTGTCAAATGGAAATATTTAGCTCCTTGAAAAAGATGAAACTAAATGTGATCTGAAAACTTAGAGAAAAAATATTCTAGATGGCTATTTTGTTAGAATGTCTAACTCTGACAAATCAAGCATCAGTGTTCAATCTAAGCATCTGTGCATTTTAATTGTTTAGTTGAGAATTCTCCAATGAACTTGTCTATCTTATTTGACATAGAATAAAGCAAACAAATTTGAACTTTTTTTAATAATCCAGACCAATATTATGATATCAGTTTATGTATTGAATTTTACAGCAGTAATGGCTGTAAGACATATTAAATTGTTCAGGGCTCTTGACACTATATTAATTAGTTGTTTATTCTTTTTTAGTTATTATTTTTCTTACAATTTCACATAGTCCCTTCATAAAAACAATATAGAAATCCTTAATCATCTTTTCAAGTTTGCTACTTCCTAATATAATTGGCTTCAAAACCAAATAATGATGCATATCTAAAATATATGTAATTGTGACTTGAGCTGCTATAAACATTCTAGTGCAGATGTCTCTCTTGTAGAATGTCTTTTTTTCCCTTGGGTAGATGCCAACTAATGGGATTGCTGGATCAAATGGTAGTTCTACTTGCAGATCTTTGAAGTATCTTCATATTACTTTCCACAGAGATTATATTAGTTTGCAGTCCCACCAGCAGTGTATGAGTGTTCCTATCTCTCCTCATCCATGCCAACATTTACTGTTTTGGGACTTTTTGATAAAGGCCATTCTCACTGGAGTTAAGTACAATTCAGAATTGCAAAGACGTGGAAACAACCCAAGTGCCAATCAATACATGAGTGGATTAATTAAATGTGGTATATGTATACCATGGAGTTTTACTCAGCCATAAAAAACAATGGTGATCTAGCACCTCTTGCATTATCCTGGATAGAGCTGGAGCCCACTCTACTAAGTGAAGTATAACAAGAATGGGAAAAAAAGCACCACATGTACTCACCATTGAATTGGTATTAACTGATCAACACTTATGTCACATATAGTAATAACATTCATCAGGTGTCAGGCGGGTGGGACGGGAGAGGAGGGGATCAATATATTCACACTTAATTGGTGTGGTGCACACCGTCTGGGGAATGGACACACTTGAAGCTCTGACTCCGGTGCATCAAAGGCAATACATGTAACCTAAACATTTGCACCCCCATAATATGCTGAAATAAAAAATAAAATATATGCAATATAAAGATCGATAGTATCTGACTAGAGCGGTGGGAGTTTTCTAATGAGAAGAGGGCATAAGCTTAATGTAACGACTCTGATATCTAGCTGGCTGGTCGG
>CAUYSK010012976.1:0-14661 GCA_963575035.1 Avahi laniger
CACCAGTCCTTCACAAACTAGCCTGATAAGAAAGAATCAGCAAAATAACACGGAAAATATGAAAGATCACAGAGAAAAATCACCTCCAAAAGAAAAAATTCAATCTCCATCAATTTATATCAACACACATGATATTATTAAACTAACAGAGGAAGAATTCTGATTATGGATTGTAAGGAAACTCAATGAAATTGAATACAAATTAGAATCTCAACATAAAGAAACCAGAAGACCATTCCAGGAAATGAATGAAAAATTCTCCAAAGACATTGAAATACTATGGAAAAACCATACAGAAATCTTGTCAATGAAGGAGGAATTCAAGAAACTTCAAAACACGTGGAAAGCCTCAAGAATAGAATGAATTATGCAGAGGAAAGAATCTCAGAGTTTGAGGATAATGTCTACATGCTGAACAAATTAGATGAAGAAAAAGAACTCAGAAATAAGAGACAAGACCAAAACTTGCAAGAAATGTGGGATTATGTAAAGAAACAGAAGCTTAGAATAATCGGTCTTCCAGAGAGAGAAGAAGAAGATACTCAAGGGCTGGAAAACTTATTTCATGGAATATTGGAGGAAAATATGCCAGGCCTGGCCAGAAATCTGGACATCCAGATACAAGAAGCACACAGAACTCCTGGGAGACTCAATGTGACTTTGCATTTTAAGAAATAGTTCTCTGTTATGGGAATAAAACAGAATTTGTAGAGTCAGATATCTCATTCTAAATTACAGTTATTTCTGGGAACAAGTCTGGATGGCTTGTAGTATGATGTAATACATGAGTTCAAAGCAATGGCCGACCAAGGCTCAACATCTTCATCTATAAATTGGGATGGCTACAGTCCCTGGCACTTAATAAGCATTTAAAAACCTATCATTGCCATTATTATTCTATTTATTCTATTTCTCTATGCTCCAGGCAAACAAACTCCTAGTGACCCAGAGGTCTTTCCCTATTCTCTTCTTTACAACACAGTGTTCTCTCTCTGTCCCCTCTATCAAAATCTACTGCTGCTTGTGGGCTGAGCTCAAGTGCCCCCCTTGAAGGCCTTCCAAGACCGTCTCCTGGACAAGAGTGATGGTTACTTCCTCTTGTTTACACAGCTGTTTCTCTCCTACTTGACAATTATCACATATTTGTATGCATTGAAATTACGGTGGTAAAAATGCGTATTGCCTTATTTTCCTTCAAACCATTTATCATAATGTGCAAATATTTTCTCTTTGTGCATATTTTCAGTACCCCCTTCCCCACTTCCATCTTCTAGACATGAGCTCCATGAGAAAGGAAATCGTCATCTCTTGTGTTCACCTTTGTAAGGCCAGTGTCCTGATGAACACCTGTTACATAATTAAATTAGGCACTAAATAAATATTTGATGAATAAACATTGGATCTTAAGGCAGGTATCATATCTTACATTTTGTATCCCTTACAAAACTATCATGGAGTGAAGTATATGACAAGTAAGGTCATTTCTCTTGATGAATACATAGATTAGTCTGGAACAGATATGCCAAAGGAAAAAAAATCTGGAATAAATGAGATGGAATGTTTTAACACAGGCACTGAATTAGTTTCCTAGGACTGCCAGAGCAAAGTGACACAAATTGAGTGGCTTAAAACAACAGAAATTTATCGTCTCATAGTTCTAAATGATAGAAGTATGAAATGAAGGTGTCACAGAATCTGTGCCTTCTGAGGGTTGTGGAGAGAATCTGTCCCAGCTTCATTCCTTGGCTTGTAAATAGTCATCTTCTCTTTATGTCTTTTTACATCATCCTCACATCCTCATTCTATAGGTCCCCAAATTTTCTCTTTTTATAAGGCATCAGGCATATTGGATTAAGACCTATACTAAGGACCTCACTTTAACTTCATTATTTCTGTAAAGACCCTATCTCCAGATAAGTTCACATTGTAAGGTATTGGGTGTGAGGACTTCGACATATAAATTGTTGGAGGGAGATACATTGAACTTATAATAGGCACATAAAAAGTTCTCTGGAACATAGAAAAAGGGACAAATTTCTAGATCTAGTTCCCCCCCAAAAATAAATCTTGAACTGTCATACAAAATATGTACAGAGTACAACAGAATGAAAAATAAATAAGAATACAGGGAGGGTGTGTTAAATTATTATGCTCCTCTAACATGTTATGGGGAATTATATGGTCTTAGAATTATTAATCAATAATTCTAAACTATTTCAATTGAAGGAATATATTAAGTGATGTTATGTGGGATGTGCTGGAGCATCCTCATTTCTGGCCAATGGGAGAAACTTTTTCATTTGAGACCTCCATGAATCCTATAATCTTATTGTGAAGAGAGCTGAATTTTTAATGGTGCAGGCAGACACACACACATGCACAGAAACACACACACAGAGGAAGCACAAAGCACATATATACAGATAGCAAGGAGTCATTTCTTTCTTTTTCTTTTTCCTTTTTCTGTTTTTTAGTGACACAGTCTTGCTCTATTGCCCCAGCTAGAGTGCAGTGGTGACATCATAGCTCACAGTAACCTCAAACTTCTGAGCTCAAGTGATTCTCCTGCCACAGCCTCCTGAGTAGCTGGGACTATAGACGTGCACCACCACGCTCAGCTAATTTTTCTGTTTGTTTGGTTTTTTTTTTGTTTGTAGAGACAGGGGTATCACTCTTGCTCAGGCTCGTCTCTAACTCCTGACCTCTAGCAATCCTCCCTTCTTGGCTTTGCAGAGTGCTAAGATTACAGGTGTGAGCCACTGTGTCTGGCCCATTTTTGGACATTAATTTTAAAAAAAGTAGCATCTATTTGAGGGAAATAAAACCTTCTCAGGAATAGAGTTAATTCACATACACACACACATACATACACACATACACTCCTTTGGTATTTACTGTGAACTTTGAAAATTAAGGATGTGTGTGTGTATACATACAGTCGCCCTCCATCTCTATGGGTTCTACAGCTATAGATTCAACCGACCATGGATGAAAAATATTTAGAAATAAAAAACAGTAGAAAATAACAATACTATAATAAAAATAATACAAATAAAAAATGTAGTATAACAACTATTTACATAGCATTTAAATTGTATAAGGTATTATAAGTAATCTAGAAATAATTTAAAGTATATGAGAGTATGTACCCAGGCTATATGCAAATATTCTGCCTTTGTTTTTTTTTTTCTGGAGACAGAGTCTCACTCTGTTGCCAGTGCTAGAGTGCAGTGCTGTCATCATAGCTCACTGCAACCTCAAACTCCTGGGCTCAAGCAATCCTCCTGCCTCAGCCTCCAGAGTAGCTGGAATTATGGAACACCAGGTCTAATTTTTCTTTCATTGTTTTTATTATTATTTTTTCAATTTGTATTATTTTTTATTTTATTTATTTATTTATTATTTCAACATATTACAGGGATACAAATGTTTCTGTACAGGAGAAAATAATCAACAGAGCAAATAGACAACCTAGAGAATGGGAGAAAATATTTGCAAGCTATACATCAAACAAAGGGCTAATAACCAGAATATACAAAGAACTCAAGCAAACCAGTGAGAAAAAAATAAACAACCCCATTAAACCATTAAAAAGTGGGCAAGAGACATGAACAGAAGCTTCTCAAAAGAAGAAAGACAAATGGCTAATAAACATATGAAAAAATGTTCAATATCACAAATTGTCAGGAAAAAGCTAATTTTTCTATGTTTTGTAGAGACAGGATCTTATTCTTGCTCAGGCTGGTCTCAAACTCCTGAGCTCAAGCACTCCTCTCACCTCAGTCTCCCAGAGTGCCAGGATACAGGCCTGAGCCACCATGCCCAGCCTACTCTGTCATTTTAAACTGATGGGAACAGATATTACACTTGATCTTAGCCAAAAGGCTGAAAAGTGATATGAGTACATCATTTTATATAAAGGACTTGAGCATCCTTGAATTTTAATATTCACTGATATCTTGGAACCAATCCCCCACAGATGCTGAGGGAGGACAGTGTATATGTATGTATGTGTCTGTGTGTGTCTGAGTGTATTCACGTACATACATATATATGTGTGTATGTATACATATATAAAATTTCTTTTCAGTACAAAGAAACCTTTGGACACAGATGGGTATGGTACAAGAACAGAATATGAAGACATACAGAAGATTAGCAAAATTTGGGCCAGGCAAAAAAGAGGAATTCAATCAAGCCAAAATAAATAGCATTCTTATAGCTACTCTTGGTTAAGGAATTACTAAAATAGAATTAAATATTTACCAAGACCCCAAATTTAATAACTCCAGCACAATCCACACTGATAAACACGTGCACCCCAAGGAAAGTTGTGCAATGCCTGGCTCTGTCAAAACCCCATCATTTTATCACTGATAATCTGTTGTCCATAATCATTTTAATGATATTTTAAAAACAGATAACTTTTATTATTGTCTTTAAAAGCAAGTAATTATTTAATTGGCTCAATTATAGAACTCCTCCATGTATTGGGCTGTGACAGTCTTACCTGATTCTTCCTGTCAAGAATCCAATAGCCAGAAAGCAAAAATACAAAGTAAGTTATTCAAAAATAAACAAATTAATTGGAGTTATGCTACATGTTGAAATACGACCTAGCACAAACACCTATGCCATTTGCTTATAAATCTAAATTAATTTTCTTTGTGCAGAATTTTAATTGAACGAGACAGTTTACATTGGACCACAGGGAGCCTTTTTGTCGATAACATACTCCACTAATGCACTATTTCTAGACTTTTCGCAGAAATAGAAAAAAGAGTATGTAAGAGAAATAGGACTGAGCGCTTAGCAAAGCTAAGTTGTAACAGGGTATCTTGGCGATCCCTGGCAAAGGAACTCTTTTATTCTGGTGTCAAAAACTGTGTTGCAACTCTCACTTTGTTCTTATCTAGAGACTCAGTCTGTTCACTTGTGATTAGCAGTAGTTGAGAAAGCCTTAGAACATCTGAAAAGACTAAGTCCTTGTTTATGGACAGAGGGCAAAGGGTTATTTTGCAGAGAAACTCCTAGTTCCTATTTCATATCAACTTTCTTGTTACGGGGCTCTCCAAATGGGGCCCTCTTTCCTGGCTTGCCTCCTTAGGGATAAGCTGTTCTGCTATATAGTTAGGTCTGAGATATAGGAACTTGCCTCTTCCTGTGAGTCCAACTAGGACAAAGCTCGAGCTCTTCTATATAAATTTATACTAAAAAAAAAAAAACAAAATCCGACAAAAAAAACCCCACATTTTTTTAAAGAGCAAAATTTTTAGAAATTATAACAAAAATATTTAGAGAAAAAATTTTCTAATCGAAATTTAAATTCTCTAACTATATTTTGACAGGTTGGCCTAATTTTTCAGCCTTTCTGGAGAATGCTTTGAAACTCACCCTCTCCCCTCAGTTCCCTTCTTTCCTTTGACTTTCCTGCAGCAGAGGGGAAAAACTGAGGCAGAATAGAACAAGTTCCTTACCAGGAAGAGCAACAAACAAGGAACTGAGTTATCAACAGTGGAGTAAAGAAAGCCAATGCCAGTATCACTTCATAGGATCTTGTCAGAGTCACAGGCAGATAAGCCAGTCTTGCTGAACAGTATGATTTTCCTGCTGCTTCTGAAGGTACAGAGATCTTTCTCTTACAAAGCTGTCCTAGTTAGTAATCTCCCAGGGCACAAAGAGTTTATTTGCACATTATTAGTTAGTGGCTCAGAATACATCTCATTTGGTTCAGTTCTTGGCAGAAGAGTAGGCAGAAAATCTTTAAGACATTCTTTAACCAAGATATAATTAATATTGAAAATGGACACAATCATAAAATAGACATTTTCTAAAGAAGATAACAAAGTATTCTAGTGCAGGAGGTCACTGAATAGTGAATACCCTAATATGAATCAGAAAAGTGTGTAATAGCTCACAAATAACCTTTTCTAAGCCCTCAAATGGTTATTTAATAAACTCCCACTCCAGCAACAAAAAAAGTCCCTTAGTATCTAAATAACTTGCAATAGAGATACCTTTAGGAAGAGACCCTTTCATAATATGCTCTGGATTTGAGATTAAATCCAAAATACCAAACTGATAGATGAGCTGCTTTTTTTGAGTGTGGGAAAGTTCACAGACAGTAAGGGAGAAGGCAAAACTGCAGACAGGAAAGAAGGTCTATATAAAGAAAAAATAAGCAAAAACGAAATGAGCAGTCTCCATCTATCTTGCATTCTGGCACTCCATCATAATTTCAGTTCCTCCAACATACCAAGCTCTTCCCTGTGTCAAAACTATTGTGTATTTAGCAACTTCTGCTTCAAATGCTGTTTTTCTCATTTTCAACCTGGCCCTCAGATAAAGCAATATTTATTTCCTAAGGAAAATCTTCCTCCTTTTACCCCTCCCTATCCCCAGGCTAATCTCTCACTGCATCCTTTTTTCTTCACAGAATTTCTTTTAAAATGTAATTATATATTTATTTGCATGATTATTTCTTGTGTGACTATCTCCCCAGTGGACTATAGTCCTGGTGAGGAAAAGAAGCAGGTCTACCTTGTTTACTATTCTATCTACTGCACCTGTCATAGTTCCTGATGCACAGGAGACATTCAAGAAATATTCACAGGTGAATGAATAAAGGAAAGAGCAGCTTTTAAACCCTAGCTCCACCCTTTCATCTAAATTGCAAGTTCATTACCTCTAAAATTAGGGTAAAGGTACAAACTAATTATTGAGTCTGGGTAATGGTTTATGGAGATGCCTGCTCTAACTGAATAAATGTCAAAAGATTTTCATATTAAAAAAATACCATCAAGTCATAGGGCTGGTGATATAAGAAGTAAATAAGATAATGTACACAAAACACTTGGCTCAGTGCCTGACTCTGTGTTCACAAATATTCAATTAATACTAGTTATTATTATCATGATTTCCAAAGAGTCCATTAAAAGATGTTGAAGAATGAAGGCAGCAATACCACTGAAAGAAATTTCCGTTATCTCCAACTATCTATCTTCAAACCCAACATAACCGCCAATAGGAAGAAAGAGCAACTTTAACAAAGACTTTAAGTTGCAGAGAATGTTCAACTTTAAATCCACTCCACAAAATTTTCTAAGCAAAGGAGCATGGGAGATTTAACCTTATTTTCTTTACAATATAGATAAGCTTTATTGTAAGAATGAAATAAAAACTTGGGGAAATCCAAGGAAAGAAAAATAACAAGTTTGAAAAACTCATTGTCACAATTCCTTCTCTCCTCTCTTGACTTTTATTTCTGTTAGAAAATAAAACATACAAAGAAATGTCCTGAGGAATAACCTAAACAAACAAGCCAGCACACCAAAAGAATCCATTTTAAAAATTAAACAATTAAAACAGACATCATCTACTAAAACAAGGATTGATAGAACTAATATGATTTCTTCTTTCATTTATTCCTTCCTTCATTTGATAAACATACATACACTCTATCTCAGATAGTCTAATATACTTGAGGCATTCAGAATTAATTAGGCATTATTCCTGCTCTTGAGTCAGTCTAATGAGGAAGAAAAGCTCGCAATAATGATGTCATGTCCTTCACACTGTTACAGATATGTAGATGGAGTACTATGGCAGCAAAGAAGATGGAATAAAAACATCTTCCTGCAGAAGTCCAGAAGAAGTCCAATGCAGAGGTGATATTTGAGATGAGCCTTAGTACATGACTAGGACATTTACATAAACTTAAGTAACGAGGAGGAAAAAATGGCGGAATTAGGGTAGCCTCCTGGATCCCTGCTTCCAGAGAGGGAGATGTAGATCTCGGTCTGCTACACACGATCAGATCGCTCTCCCATAAAAACAGCGAGGGGAATCGGTGGAGATTCAGTGGGGGACACACAAATCAGGAAAAAGAATAACAAGAGACAGGAATACAAAACCTGGAAAGTGCGGACAGACGATAGAGAGTGGAGCGTGAGATGGCATCGCCAGCCTGGCAAGTAAGTGCACGGGAACAAGTCCCTCAGGAGACAGTCTAGCTTTCCCACTGACTTACAAGCCCTGTGAGAGGCAGGGGCTTGTGTGAAGTGGATGTAGAATTGGGTCTGGAAACGTGGGACTCAGCAGAGAGGAGACATGAGTGGGAAGCATCTTGAACTTCCCGGAGCTCCATGCCAGGACTGCACTGGACAGGGGAGGAGCTGGTCTGGGCTACCTCTGGAGACAGTTAGGACTCAGGAAGCAGGTCTCTGGCACCCAGCGGCTCATGAACGGGGGAGGTGATTACTGAGTAGAGGACTCTAACCTGGAAATTGCCACTGGCAACTGGGACTGCTCAGGGTGGGCCAGTAGAAGCGAGAGCTATTGCCGAACTGGCATGAGATTGGGGGAGGGAGACACAAAGGAGATGGCGGAGCACCCTGGTGACTTGACTGACTCCCTGATCGGGTACCTTCCAGGCCCTGAGCGGCTCCCTCTGGAGCCAGCACACTGGGGGTCAGCGAGTACCAGCTCGGGGCCCACGGCAGGTCGCAGGTGTGGAACGGCTCCCTTCCCCTAGCCTGGGAACTCTCGCAGTGAGCTCTGCCCTTCCAGGACCTAAGGTCACTTGGCCGGGCCATTTCTTTGAGTGGTGAATTCTGAGTGCCTCCTTGCTTGTAAGGGGAGGACGCCTGCGGAGGCTAAAAGCGCTGGGGCGTTGGGCAGTCTGGTAGAGCGCCCCTCCCCCCTGGCCAGCACCTTGTGCACTGCCTCTGAGCTTGCAGCAGAGAATCATAAGGAGCCACTCCCCCTCTGCGACAAGTGCCAGTCCCTGGGGATTTGACACTGACCAATAGGTGACAGCCCAGTGACTTTCCTCGCCAGACCGGTTCATGTCATCTGGTACCATTGCATTTCTGCCTCCGGTCAGCTACCAACAGAGAAAGCCCAGCAAGAGACCAAAACAAGCTCCCCAAGTAACCCCTCCCATCAAGAGAACCCTGGACAACATACTAACGGCTCCCTCTAGTGGCAGAACAAAACAAAAGTAACAGTGGATCCAGATGGGAAGGAACCAGTGAAAGATTTCTGTAAGTATGAAAAATCAAATGGAAAGCACACCACCAAAGAGGAACACCAGCTGTCTAGCAATGAACACTAACCAGGTCCAGAATATTAAAATGACAGAAGAAGAATTCCAAACATGGATTATAAGTAAGCTCAATGATATACAAGGAAAAATGGATAACCATCACAAGGAAATCACAAAAAAAATCCAGGAATTGAAAGAAAAATTCACTAAAGAAATTTAAGTATTAAAGAAAAATCAAACCAAACTCCGAAATAAAGGACTCATTCAGGGAACTTCAAAACACTGTGGAAAGCCTCAAGAACAGGGTAGATCAAACAGAAGAAAGAATCTCAGAGATTGAAGACAGCTCCTTCCAAATGTCAGTCAGTCACAGAGATTGAGCAGAAAATAAAGAGAAAAGAAACAAACTTACAAGAAATGTGGGATTATGTGAAAAAACCAAACCTGCATCTGATTGGTGTGCCAGAAAATGAAGAGGAAGCCACGCAAGAGCTGGATAACCTATTTCAAGATTTAATAGAGGAGAATTTCCCAGGCCTTGTTAAAAATCTAGATATACAGATACAAGAAGCGCAGTGGACCCCAAGAAGATTCAATGCAAATAGAAAGACACCAAGTCACACAGTCATCAGATTGACCAAAATAGCCACTAAAGAGGCCCTACTACGAGTTGTCAGGTGAAAGAAACAAGTAACATACAAAGGAAAGCCCATCAGAATAAGTTCAGACTTCTCAACTGAAACCCTGCAAGCAAGAAGAGCCTGAGGCCCCATTTTCACTCTTCTGAAACAGAATAATGCCCAGCCTAGAGTCCTGTACCCTGCAAAACTAAGTCTTATATATGATTGAGAAATAAAGTCATTCTCAGATAAACAAAGTCTGTGGAAATTCACCAGGACAAGACCAGCTTTCCTAAATTATTTTTTTGTTTCTTTGTGATGGTTTTCAACTTTCTCACCAATCCCATTGATCTTCTTGCCATCCATATTCTTAATATCACATCTAACACTTCAACAATTTTCTTTTGTTTGCATTACAGGAAAGCAGCATGGTTATAGACTTGTCAAAGTCCACACAGGTGCTGGGGGACATTTGTTTGGAGGGGTGAGCTGGTCTCCAGGCCACTACTGTAAGCTCTGGTGAGGGCATGGTGGATCCCTTTGCATGCAGGTTGGTGTCCTTGGGGGTTTACTCTGTGAGAAGGCATCCAACAGCAATGTGAAGAGGGTGGGCAGCACATGGTGGCATGGGTGTTTACCCTATTCAGGTCCAACAGCCTTGGTGGTGGTGGTGGCAGTGGCACTGTGTGCATTTGCACCACTTAAGTCCATCAGAGGTGACACTATTCAGGCAGCTACAACAGTGGCTGTGCTACCCAGACAACGGTGGTAGGTACTGGGAGCCATAGGCATGTGTTTTGCCTGGGTCCCATGGCAGCAGTGGCAGGATGGGTAACCTAGATGGCATCAGTGGGCTCTGGGGACATGGGCATATGTTCTTTCTAAGTCTCCTGGGGGGGCAGGTGGTACCTGTTCTCAAGTTGTGTGAAAGCCGCCAGACTACCTGCTCCTATCCTTTCCTGGCAGGGGTGATGGTTACTCAATGGCAATGGAGCTCACACCCAGGTAGATGCAGCACTCTGGGGCTGGGACCTCAGAATGGTGCCAACTCCAGTGTCCAGGTTTTGGAAGACAGTAGGATTCTTCTGTGTCTTCTCTATGGATTAGTGCTGCTGCATAATCCCCAGCCAACTCCATGTGTTAGTTCAGAAGACTGCTGTGGGGGAGGGGCCCTCCTGCATCTCGAATTGAAATGTTCTTGGGAGAAAGGTAGAGCCTCGGGGTTTTCTCCTCTTTCCCTTTTCTGTGTGCAGGAACCTTCCCCAGGTACCTCTAATCCTGCTAAGTGGGTTGCCCCACTTTCCTCTCCTTCACTTTGAATGCCTCCCATCCCCTTTCTGTTGAGTCCCAATGCTCTCTCTTAGGTGATCAATCTGAGGGTGAATATCTACTTGCCACTTTCAATTCTCTCCATGAAAGTGGCTTGTGTAGGCTGCTTCTATTCCATCATATTGGTTCCTCCCCATAAAGAAGTTTTTTAACTGCAGGACTTCATAGCATATAATGTACTAATATGCCTTATGAATCTCCAATTAGAGTGATATAATTAGAATGAAACACCATTTATCAAATGTGACCATCAAAACACATTTATTCATCAAACAGCAATTGATATCTCTTAGGGCACTAGAATTTTGCATAGTATGATTTGGAAAATATTTGACGAGACAAATCATTTAAGGTCCTTTCAAGCTCTAACATTTTCCCTTACTAGACTGTAAGTTCCATATGGCAGGGATTGTATCTGCCTGTGTCACTGCTACAGGCTAGGTCTTTGTACTAAGCATAGTACTTGCACATAGCATATGCTTAATAAATATCTGTTGAGGGAATTAATACATACATACAAATATGCATTCTTTTGTTCTACAAAAGTTCAGAAGATAATGTGGAACAAATAGATTTCAGGTCCCATAACTCTCCTTTGTTGTGGTCTGTGATTCCCCGTTATATTTGTCTTTATATCTTTGCCTCCAGTCTATATAGCAAAAGTCAAGTAACCAACGCTTCCTATGATAATTTTAAATCTCATTATTTATTGACTGGAAAGATAAAGTAGTGTTACTACTTACTGAGAAATGTCTTAATGTTTGTCACTGTGCAGAGTTCTTTGCCTATATTAACTAATTGAATTATTGCAATAGTTGCAATAATCCTACATTGGATGTATGTATTTTCTCTCATTTACATAGGATTAAATAATGCATCAAAGTTCCTATAGGAAGCGGCAGTTCTGGAATTCAACCCAAATCTATCTGAGTTTAGAACATGAGCTCTTACAATAAATTATACCTCTTACCATGATGTCATTTCACTTGTGCAAATCCCAGCACTTGTTAACGAACAAAGTGTTTTGTGAAATCCTGGGCCTATGTCTGTGGTATATCTATCAATCTACCAGTGGTCTATCCTAGTCAATCTATGGTCTACCAGGATGATACCATCCTATTTAACCTCCATTATCCTCTGAGATTATCAGTGCTAAATCAGCTATCATAGTACGATTTAGAAATCAACCCAAGGCGCATTGATTCCATGCTCTCTACCTTGACTACCCTCATGATGAACCAAATTACCCTATACAGTAATGCTAGTATTATGTATATTTTTAGTTATGAGAAAACTGAAGAAACTTTCCATCAATCCATAACCATCCTGTTTAATAAGGTAAAAATAGATTTCACATCTACATCTATGTATCCAAAACACATATGTTCAACTATAATAATATTTCATATGAGTCTTATTTCTTATTAAGAGCAGAGAATATTCTTATAAATCCTGTGTGTTATTCAGTATGACATAGTTAAAGAGGAATGTCCTGGACCACAAATTAATATTTAGCTGTGTGATACAGAAGATAAGTCTTGCCACTGATCAATAAAGAGATATTTTTTAGTTTAGAATGCACTTTTCGCTTGTTTTACATCACAAAAGGGAAGAAAATACATATATATAAAAGTCGCCAAAACTCATATTGTGGTAGAATGAAAAAGAGCACAAACATTACAAGTCTCGGGAAGGAAGGAGTAATTGGGTTATGTACATAGCTCCAAAATACAGAAAATAAATAATGTAATCATTACCATAGCTAGAAAGGAAAGGAAGAAACTAACATTTTGCCAGGGCTATTAACATGAAACAAAGTTCTCAAGAAATTTGGAATGATAACAATTATATACTTAAAATAAGCTTGAAAGAAACATATATATAAAGACTGAAATCCACAAACTGATGTAAGGGTCATTAAATAAATCAATTAATCACAGCACAAATGGCATGAGACAAAAGCATCGTGGGAAACACAAAAGATCAGAAGAACTTGGAAGGAGATTTTTCAGGATATACTAGAACAGACAATATTCTCATAGTCACACACATCAAAATTATTCCAGATATTTATTGCCAAGGAACTAACTGGAAACCCAACTCATAATGCCAATGTGTAGATTTCATATTTATATTATAGTTAATCATATACTAAATAAAATGCATTTGACACTCTAAAGATGAAAATTCGAATCATCCTTAACAGTCTTTTTTGCTGTTTTAATGAAGTCCCACCGGTATTTATTTACACAAACCAGACAGACTTTTTCTAAGTATAATTGCAGTCAATATTCTTGTTCAAAAAGAAATTAAACAAATAAATAAATAAGCAGTTACTCAGACAAAATGTCGTTTTACATATTTGTATCTATAAGTGCACACATTGCAAAGATTCATCTTTATTATCCTCTTTCTGCCTCAAAAATGAACATAAAGAGGGTCATAAGTAAATATATTTGAACAAATGAATAACAATATTAGGTAAGCCAACGAAATAAAATATTTCACAAAATATTCTTTGTTTGGTTCTGTAGCGGGATAACTATACAAAAATAAAATATGTCTGCTCTTTAGATACCAGTATAGTCAGCTATGGTGTCTATCTAGCCTATCAAGACTTTCATCAATGGGAAACGTTTTTTAGCTGGTGCTTCCACATTTCAATAAAAACTGATCTTCATAATGATGACCCTGTAGCACTGAAAGTCCTGAGGTTTCTTCTGAATCATGAAATCAAGATACAATTATGTTATTATAGCTTTTGTGTTAATTATATTTCATTAGGTTCTAAGACTTTGAAAACTAGGAAGTCAGCTATGGTAAATGTGTTCACCTTTTATCAGTAAGGTTATTTTATTAACTGACCCACTCCACAGAACCCTATGCCCCTTCCCAAGTGCATAATAACTGAAAATAGAGAGCTGTGGGTTACTTTTTGTTTGTTTTTTTTTTAATTTTTATTTTTATTTCACCATATTATGGGAATACAGGTGTTTAGGTTACATACGTTGCCCATGCAACCACTCTCCTCCCAGGTCTGAGATTCAAGTGTGGCCTTCCCCCGGGATGGTGCACATCACACTCTTTCTCTATGCATATACCCGTCCCCTCCGCTCTCCTCCCCCCTGGCCAAGATCCAATAAATGTTATTTATTTATTTATTTTATTTCAGCATATTATGGGGGTACAGATATTTAGGTTACGTATGTTGTTCTTGCCCCCCTCCCCCCCTAAGTCCGAGTTTCAAATATGTGCATTCTTCGGGTGGTGTGCATTGCACTCTTTGTGTATGCATATACCCATGACCTCCTCCCTCCTCCCCCCTCCCGTCTGCCCAACATCCAACAGATGTTATTCTTATATGTGCACTTATGTGTTAATCACTTAATACCAATTTGATGGTGAGTATATGTGATGCTTCTTTTTCCATTCGTGGGATACCTCGCTTAGTAGAATGTGTTCCAGCCCTTTCCAGGAGTATATAAGAGGTGCTATATCACCATTGTTTCTTAAAGCTGAATAGTACTCCATGGTATACATATACCACATTTTATTAATGCACTCATGTATTGATGGACACTTGGGTTGTTTCCACATCTTTGCAATTGTGAATTGTGCTGCTATGAACATTTGAGTGCAGGTGTCTTTTTCATAGAGCGACTTTTG
>CAUYSK010012977.1:0-118109 GCA_963575035.1 Avahi laniger
TGGCTTTGGTGTCACCTCTGGCATGCACCTTGTGACCCTTTGCCAGGTTCCCCGGCTGCAGGCTCTTTCCATTGAAATCTGGTGTCACTTCTGCCCTTGAAATATGAACTGTGTCACTCCACACTTAATACGTGTGCCCAAGCTCCATGGCCTGGCAGTCACCGTGGGGAGGTTGAAGGGATCGCCACTGGTCTAGGGTGGAGTTGTAAGCACGTGAAGCTGGGTGTGTGCATCTTCTCTCACCGTTCTGTGTCTGTCAGGACATTGCACTTAGCAGCCAGAGGATCCTCCACTCCCACGAGCATACACAGTCTCCCTCCGTGCCTCTGCTCAAGTGTGCCCTCTGCCTGCAACGCCCCCCCCAACTCCAGCTCAGCTTTTCTGCCCTGACCTCCCTATCCTGACGCTCCCCCTCCCTTCATTCTCAGTTCCTCACCTCTCACCATGTCCTCAGAACACCCGGAGCATTGCCCTGAAGTTGCATGTGCCTCATTTGTTGTATCTCTCTCTCTCTTTTTTTTTTTTTTTTTATACAGATTCTCACTGTGTTGCCCTGGCTAGAGTGAGTGCCGTGGCGTCAGCCTAGCTCACAGCAATCTCAAACTCCTGAGCTCAAGCGATCCTACTGCCTCAGCCTCCCGAGTAGCTGCGACTACAGACATGCGCCACCATGCCTGGCTAATTTTTTCTATGTATTTTTAGTTGGCCGATTAATTTCTTTCTAATTTTAATAGAGGCGGGGTCTCGCTCTTGCTCAGGCTGGTCTCGAACTCCTGAGCTCAAACAATCCGCCCCCCTCGGCCTCCCAGAGTGCTAGGATTACAGGCGTGAGCCACCGCGCCAGGCCGTATCTCTCTCTTTACATGTCACCCAGACCCCTGCTCTCAAACTTCATCATGCACATGAATCTGGAAGATCTTTTTCAGATGCAGATTCAGCCAGTCTGGGACAGGGCCCAGAGTCACCGCATTCCTAACAAGCTCCCTCGTGCTGCTGACGCTGCTGGTCCAGGAACCATATTTTGATGCACAAGAACTTGGATAGCGAGTCCCTTGAGGGCAGTGACTGTGTTTGGTTCATCTTGGCATCCTTGGTCCCTAGCTGAGAGCTTGGCAAGTGGGGAACCAATCAAATGCCTGCTGAAATGAAGAAATGAAAGAATGAATGAAAGGCATCTTATCCAGATGAGGGTGTTGGGAAGTCTTCTGGAGGAGTTGATGCCAGAGTAGAATGCCTAGGGAGGGTGGGAGGCAGCCAGGAGAGAGTGCAGTGGTGGGTTGAGATACATCAGGCGAAGGTCAGGGCTAGGGCACAGAGATGTGCAGAAGCGCAGGTGCAGGATGGCCCAGGAACGGAAGATTTGAAGTTCCAGGGGGTCACTGTGGGCAGTCAGGGATGCCACGATGGCTTCTGTGTTATCCTGGAGCCTGTGGGGAATGGCATGCTCCAAACTGTGGGCCACTCCCCCAGCAGGACAGGGATAGATAGCAGAGGAGATGTGATGCGAGATGAGCAGTCACTTGGGGGCTTCCCAGTCCTCGGCTTGGAGCTCGGGCCGTGGCAGTGAGGAAGGAGGAAAGGGCGCAGGTTAAAGACGAACGGAGGAGGAAGCACACACAGGACTTGACCGGAAAAGCGGGTGTAGGAAGGCCCCCCTCTTTTGCTGGGGGGCACCTGGGTGCATGGTGGCACCATCGACTGAGACGGGAGCTGAGGAGGAGGAGGAGGGTGTGAAGCGCCCGTGAAGCGTCCACGGCATATGCGGCAGGAGCTCCCGAGAAAGCCCAGGGCTGCAGGCGACAGTACCGGAGCCATCGGCTGCCAGATGCTCACTGAAGATCTGGGAGGGAAGGAGCTCATCCTGGGAAATCTCAGAAGTAAGAGGAGAAGAAAGGAGAGGAGGGACCCTGGAGGAAAATCACTCATTTAAAGAGCAGGAATTAATGACAACCTGTTAGAAGATAAAATGGGAATAGAAAACGTTTATAACAGCAACAAAAAAGATAAAAAACCTGGGAATCAACATAACGAGAAATGTACAAAATCTAAGTGGAGAAAGCATTAAAATGCTTCCAAGGGACAAAAAAGCATTTGAATAATGTTCTTGGACGGGAAAACTAACATCATAAAATTTTCCATTCTCCCTCAGATAATTTAGAATTTAATCAAATTTTCAATAAAAAGGAAGCCTTTGTTGTTGTTTAGCCAAACTGACTCCAACATTCATATGGAAAAACAAGTGTTGAGAGGCAATTCTCCACGGGCCTCTCATGTTTCTGCATAAGCAGAAGCAGCAACTACTTCTGTTCCAGACTATCTTTGCAAAGATGTTTGTATAGTGAACACACTTGGAAGATGGAGATAGTGTTTCCCTCTGAAGCAAAGGGCACAGTTGTTTACTGTCCAGGATAATAAAGATAATATCTTCTTCTGGGGCAAAAATCAGGCAGGCCTACTGCCCATTATAAAAGATTTGGGTCCCCAAAGCTCAAGGTTTTTTGTTTTTTTTCCTGTATCACCTAGACTTCTTGCTACACTGTGGCAATTGGGGCTTGTATAACCAATGCAAATGCTGATACTCTGGCTATTGCTATTGCTGTGCGTAGTGAAGTCCTTTGTCTTTGACCCAGAGATCTTGTGTCTTCTGCCAACATCCAGGAAACAGGACAGGCTAACTTGTTGGTTTGCAAGCAGAGTAAAAACCCACTCAGATCTTTCACAGATCTTGACAGTAAGAATAGCCAGGAAATATCTGGAAAAAGAACAGTAAGGAGAGGGGTCTAGCTTTCCCTATCAGATATTCAACCGTGCTATGAAGCTGTATTTTGTAAAACAAAGTGGTACTGGACAACTCAGCAGAACAAAATATAATTTCCAAAATTATACATAAGAATTTAGTCTAAGGTTATTATGGTATATCAAACACATTTCTCCTTATGTTGATTCCCAGGTATTTTTTTTTATCTTTTTTGTTGCTGTTATAAATATTTTCTATTCTCATTTTGTCTTCTAATAGGTCATCATTAATTCCTACTCTTCAAACTGAGTGCAAAAATGCATTGTTCAATAAAGGGGGTTGAAGCAGCTGGAGAATCATCTAGAAAAAAAATGTTGGATCCATATCTCATACTTTGTACTAGAATGAGTTCCATATGAAACAAAGATGTAAACATAACAAAATGATACCACAAGTATACCAGAAACCCAGGAGAATAAACTCTCAGAATAGGAAGGACTTTCTAAGTATGACACATAACCCAGAAGCCACTAAAGCAAAGACTGATAATTTTAGCTATTAAAACAAAACTTCCGCCTGGCAAAACCCAACACACACAAAGTCAAAAGACAGACTTGGAAAGTATTTGCAATTCATGTCACTGACAAGGAGTGTATTTTCCTATTATATAAAGAGTGTCCACGAATCAATATAAAACAGATGAACAACACAAAAGAAAGATGGACAAGGTGTGAAGAGATACTGAAACCTAGAAGATGCCCCCTTACACATAGTAAGAGAAATATAATGAAAGTTTTACTAAGATGTCATTTTCATCTCTCAGTTGGGTTCAGATCAAAACGTTGGATGACACCCTGTGTGGGGAAACAGACGCTCAGGCGTGGCTGATGGGAGTGGAAATGGCACAGCTTAATGGCGGGAATTTGGCGACATCTGCTGACATTACAAATGCTGTTGACCCAACAACTCCACTCGGAAGAATTTCTTCTATGCAAAGATTTCCACACATAACAAATGATGCATGTGAGATTGGTTATTACAATATTTGTAAAAGCAAAACGCTGAAAGCAGCCCAAATAGACATCGAAAGAGGGATGTTAAAATTAGCCAAGCACGTGCATGCAAGAGCATACCTATGATGTACCAATACGGGAAGATTTCCAAGACAGAGTGTTGTGAAGAAAGCCAGGTACATTTCGGTGGGTGTAGAATGCTGCTGCTCTTGTGAAAAAACAAAGTGTGTGCGTGTGGAAGAACTCGTAGGCATGTGTGCATACATGCACACTTATACATAATAGGTCCGTGGAAGAACATACGAGAACGTCGGTCGCCTCTGAGGAGTGAAACTGCATCACTGGGATACAGGGATGAAAAAGGAAGCTTTCACTGCACACACCGCTACACCTTTCGAAAGTTGAAAATAGACTACCCCTATAGGCTTCCTCGCAAACACAGCAAAGAGCGTGGGCAGAAGATGAGGAGCCCCCGATGGCGACTCAGCAGGTGTAGTTAGAGCATCAGAGGAAAAGCTAGAAGAGGGTGGCTTCGGAGGGGCCAGCCAAGGAGGCGGTAGGGGCCTGGCCCGGAATGCTACACAGACATGAAGAGCTCAGATAAGGACGTAGACGTGCACTCCCTGTGTTCAGCAGACCCACCGTGACCTTGGCAAGGGTGGTTTCAATGCAAGCGAGTGTGTGAGCGTGCGTCGCCGGAGTGCAAGGTGTGGGAGGGAAAGAATATGTAGAACTGGGTATAGTGAAGGCTTCCATAGAGCTTGGCAGTGAAGGGAAGTAGGGAAGGGGAAGCTGGTTGGGAGACGGGACAGCTTGTCATTGTCTGTCCCTCCTTCCCCTTCTCCTCCTTCTTTTTTGTCCTCGTCCTTGTTGTCCTCTTCCCCCGCCCCCCAACTCCTCATTGTAATTAATATTATTTAAGCAGACGCCAACTGCGCATGTGTAGCTGGTGAGGCCAGGCTAGGAAAGAAGAGGCAGCGAAGGCTGCAGGAGCCAGAGGGGACTGTCTGGTTATCTGTTGCTATGTAACAAATCACCTCAAAACTTAGACACATAAAACTGCCACCATTTTATTAGGCTTGCAATTCTTTGTGTCTGGAATTCTGACAGGGCACAGCAGGGACACTTTGTCTCTGCTCCACAATGTCTAGGCCTCTTTGGGGTGGCTTCAACAGCGGGAGACGGCCTCAGTGCTCCTCTACGTGTGAGATGACTCCTTCATTCCCATGTCTGGCACCTGGGCTGGGACGGCTGGAACAGCTGGGGTCTGGCCAGCATCACTCATCCTCCATGTGACCTCTCCACATGGCTGGCTTGGGCTTCCTGACAGCAAGCTCAGGGTTCCCAAGAGCAAATGTTTCAAGAGCTCAAGGCCGAAGTCCAAGGTTCTTATGACCCAGCCTTGGAAGTTATGCAGAGTTACTTCCATTGCATTGTCTTAGTCACATGTGGCCAGGCCAAAGTTAGTGTGTAGAGGGGGTTCATACAGGTCTGAATACCAGAAGACATGGTTCCTTGTCAGTGGGGAGCACATCTGAAGTCTGGCTACCACAGGGATCACCAAGAAAGTGAGTTTTTTTGTGAAGGATGACAGGGTTGGGACCCAAAGCATTGAGGTGAGGTTAGCTTTGGGCAGGAGGGACTCTAGAGGAGAAGGCAAGGCTGGGGTTGGGGGGGATGAACGGAACCAGGAAGGGGAGTGTCTGATTGCTCTGGTTTTAGGTGATGAAGGAAATAAGGTCCTCTGCTTAGACAAGAGCCCTCATGGTGAGGTGGAGGGTTTCAGAGAGTGAACACGTTTAGAAATGATCATGAAGACGGGAGAAAGAGACTAGGGCCAAGGTGAGCAGGGCTCACTCAAAGTTGGAGTCCCTAGATTTGCAATGACACCCGCAATCATGGTTGTATATGATGCTTTTTCCTGGTTATGCTCAGAGTCTCCAGTGTGGGATTGAAAAAAAAAAATCAGAAAATGGAGCCTGTCCGAGGTTAGGATATGATTAGGAGGGAAAAGCAAAGAGTAAATGATATTGACGGGAGAAGAACCATGGGGCCTTCACCGGGCAGGGAAAGGTGTAAGGCCCAGAGGATAGTTTGGGAGAATGTCAGTGGGCAAGAGGAGACAGCTCTCTATTCGGTTAAGATTTTCCCAGAGTGTTTATGAATGACGGATGCGAAAGAACTGGAGAAGCTCATTAAAGAATGGAGGATCTGAATTTATGATTTCAGAAGTAGAGCAGTTCTGCAAGCATGGCCAACGATGTAGGTGGCTGGAGAGGAGAAGAGGAGAAGGTCACAAGGATGAGGTCAAGGAACGAAGCATCCAGGGTGTTGGATGGTGCACCCGCATGGAAACTGAAGTCACCAGGGTGAGGTCCGGGTGGAGACGAAGGCTGTGAACCTGGTGCTAATGGCTTCCATGATCTTGGGGCGGGACTGAAAGACCAGTGGATGACGCGGACAGGGTGTTGGGCGGGAGTTCTGCAGCCAGGTGATGCGAGCCCCGGGAGAGCAGGGATAATTTCACACATGGTGGCGGGCCATGGTGAGGAGTGGGAGGCATGAGCCCATTCCCAGCCTGCGGTGTGGGCAGTGCAAGAATGAGTGGCCTTCACCTGCCAGGGTTCTGGGGAGCAACGCCCTCTTCTTGAGGCAGGGTCAGGTCTCCAGATCTGGCTTTGTTTTTGGCTCACTGCCTTTGCCCCTAGGGCAGGTGCTATGGTTTGGATGTGTCCCCCAAAGTTCATGTGTTGGAAACTTAATCCCCAATGCAACAGTGTGGGGAGGTGGGGACGAATGAGAGGTGATCATGTCCTGAGAGCTCTGCCCTCCTGAATGGGTTAATGCCGTCACCGTCAAAGGGGGACAGTTACTTCGACAGTGGGCTTGTTATAAAAGCGAGTTCAGCCCCTACTTGCTGTCATGCTCTCTTGCTCTTCTGCCTCCTGCCCTGGGTTGGTGCACTAAGGGGGTCCTCACCAGGTGTGCCCCACCCTCCTTAGACTTCCCAGCCTCCAAAACTGTAAGAAATAAATTTGTTTTCTCTATAAATCACCCAGTCTGTACTATTCTGTTATAGTAAATATGGACGAAGGCAGCGGCCACGCAGAGTGGCTTGGGCGGTGAGGACGGATTACAGGAAGAGGGTCGGAGAAACCTAGTGCAATGTTTCCCTCCTTGCAGCCCTCCTAGATGAACTTCTGAGCAGTGGGGCAGCAACCAACCCAGCTCAATTCACATTCTAAACAGGCCGCGCCAGCTACCAGAGCAGAACTCCAGCTCTCTGAGCACCTGGGGAGGGGCGGTGAGGAGAAGGGAACGCTTGGGCTGCCTGGGCTTCTGCCTCTCCTCTGGAACAAGATGGAACACTCACTAGTCGTGGGTGGGCAGGACCCCTGTTCTCACATCCCTCATCTCTCTGGAGAATAAACTGAGGGGGGTGGTGGTGGAAATCAGGCAGAAGTAGGGTGTTCGTGTGTGTGTGTCAGAGTTGGGGTGAATCATGGGGAGAGGTATATGTGACCCCTCTCCCTCAACTTCCCAGAGCCAGGGGGACTCTTTCTAATGGCCAGAAACACGTTAGAAGTGTCCAAAGGACATGACCTCAGCCACAGGAGTCCAAAAACATAAGTCACAGTTCTACTTATGTAAAAATGTCAAATTTCTCACCAGGAAGGGAAATTGAAAACAGAAAAGCATTGTGAGCACTTGGGCGTGCTTTTCGGAGGATGACCCTCGGTGTGGGTCTCAGATGAAGCTTGCCATGACCACATCTGACAGGCTGCTGCCTCCCCGAACACTTCACTAGTGTTCCACCCCGAGTGTAAACGCCAGCGGGCTCCGGGCTTTGGCCTTTCTGAGGGGTGAGCAAGGCATGTCTCCGTCAAGCTTCTATTGCTGCAAGTAATGGAAACTGACTCGGCTTAACTTCAGCAGGGAAGGAAATTCACTGGAAAGGATCTGGTTTAACTCACAGAAGACAAGGGCAGCCAGGCCTCTGGAGGGATGGGACCCAGGAGTCACTATTTGCCAAAGTGTGTTCCGTGACTCACTGTACCTGGCAGATGCCTAGGGAAATAAAGTGCTCTGCGGCCCAGTGAGTTTGGAAAATGCAACATATCTTTTTCTCTAGGCATATTGACAAATTAAAGGCTCTGATAAGTCTTGCAGCAAGAGAGTTTATCTAATTAGCAAAACACTTCCCCTAAATGTTTGTAGAGCAGGTATGCCTATTACAACCTGATTCAGGAGGAAGAATATCCCTGTCACCCTGTCCTACCCTCTGTTGTGATGGAGCTGACTTTACTGTGGGGGTTGTACTCTGGAGAGGCTGGATGTCTGATGGTGAAGGGTATAGACCACCTGACTTTGAATCCTGATTTCACCATGTGCTAGCTGAACGATCTGGGCAAGCTATTTAACTTCTCTAAGTCTCAGTTTCCTATCTATAAATCGGGTTAATAATAGTAATATCTCTTGAGGTTGTGGTGAGGATTAAATGACCTAATAATGCCTGCGAACTATCTGGTTCATAGTAAGTGCTAAAATACTTAGCTATCATTATTGCTCTTAATATTATATTATTACAGGTTAAATACACACACTGTGCATGAACTTCACAACATCAGGGGAAGCTCATGGGTCTATTTAATACTCACTTATCGGTGTCCTCTCCCAGTGGACTGGGGACACAGGGACGAACCCAGTGGCATGCCCCAGCCTTCGTGAGGTTCTTAATCTTGTGGGGTAGAGAGAGGTATGGTAAGAACACAATACTGTGGCAGCCCACAGGAAGGACACCTAGCCTGGACTGAGGGACAGGGGTGGGGCCGGGGGAAACAGTGCTGCAGGCTAACGGCATGAAGGTGCCTGCCAGCTTTGGGTGTCCCAGGAAACCTGGTGCTGCTGGGGAGTAGGTGACAGGTGATGGTGTTGCAGGTGTTGGCAGAGAGCAGCACAGGGAGGGTCTCGAATGCCAGAACAAGGAGCTGGGATGTTATCCTATGGGTGACCGGGAGCTAACAAGTGTTTCAGTCAACAGAGTGTCACGGCAGGTGTGCATTTAGGAAGCCCTCTCTGGTAGCGATGGGACTCACTGATCAGAGAGGTACAAGACTGGAAGACAAGAGACTGGGGGAGCTGATTGCTGAAATCAAACGGGGAGATGGGGAAGCCTGGGCTTGGATGACATGGTGATGCTACCCACTGAATTGGTGGTGACTGCTGCTGGTTTAAACCATGCTGAGCTAGAGGACTTGGAGGCAATCCAAGCAGCAATGTTCAGCAGGCAGTCGGATGTGTGGGCCTGGAGATACAGATCTGGGAGCCACGGGCATTTCAGTGGGAATTGGATTCACAGGAGTAGATGAGATTGTTCAGAGAGGGTCACGATCAAGGTAGCCCTGGGGAGCTTGACTCTTGAGGAGAGCAGAGAAGAGAATCCTGCTACGGCAGAGATTTAGCAGGCACCTAGAGGTCCACATTTCTCACAGATTCAAATTCTCAGAGGAACTCGTTCCCCTCCTCAAGGTAAACCTCCCCTGTCCTCCAATCCTGTTTGTCTTAAGCCCTTGCTGTTACAATTAGGCCCTTGTAATGGCATAACGGCTGAGGGGCCAGCAGAGAATACCCAGGGCCAAGCTCTTTACTGTTCCCTTGTCATCCCGATGCCCCGGACCAGTTTTCCTATGTCTACAGTGGAGAGAACTGGATTTTGTCAGCTGCTCCTATCCCAAAGTTGCTGCTATAGACACAAGAAGGATGGAGGTGGCAAAGCGGCAGCTGAGGACGTTCTTGTTTCTGAGGACTTATCCAAACCGTTCTGCATTTTCGGGTGCCTGAACACCCAGCCCTTCCTTCGCTGCTGTGATAGATCGGGCTGATGAGCGAGGAGGTCCTAATGCACAGATCTAGCGGATGCATCCAGGTACTCTGTCCCTTTCTGCTATTGTGCAGCCTGGAGAAGAACAGGCACAGAGGTGAAATCTTACGTTTATGGGGATCACCCAGGGTCAGAGCTGGCAGACCAGTTCAAATGAGAACAAAATGAACTAATAATGCCTATGTCATCCCAGAGGGAGAACTAGTGCCAGTGGGGAGTAGTGGAGGGAGTTACAGGGAACAGAAAGTTCCTCCCGATACTAAGCATCTTCAGAAGCAACGTCTGGGAAAGAGTAGACTCTTGGGCCTGTGCAGGTTATGGGTTGACAAAGTGCTTCCACGTTCCTCTCTCTGTACCAAGGGTCGGAAGTCTGAGAACTACTTTTCCAAGAGTCCCTGCCCATAGGTTCCAGGTTAGAACCTTTCAATGAGAAGCAGTTGCATGAGATTCCGAAGGTGAAAAAGAAGCAGAAGTCACATTATTGTCCTCCAGCCGTGGTGGGGAGATGGATGGGCTTTGACAGATGAGATTTTAAAATAACCTCGGAATTGTCCTAACTCAGCAGTGTTGGAGGCATCTGTGGTCGTGGTAGCAGTTCCTGCAGATCCTACAACTTCTTTACTCCTCAAAAACGTGTAGAGAATGTTCATTATATAAATACTCAACTTTCAATTTTCTAGCTGTTCCAAAAGTTTTGTAAGTACTGTATCTGTTAGTGTTTGCTGCGTAATAAATCACCCCAAAGCTTAGTTCTTTAAAGGAACTCTCTTTATAGCTCACAGTGTTGTGGATCAAAATTTGGGCTAGGCTCAGCTGAGCAGTTCTTCTGGTCTTGGTTGGGTTCACTAATGCATCGCACAACACCAGGCCAAATTCAAAGTCTATCACATGGATACAGGGAAGAGAATAATCAGAACCAATTTTTTAGACAATCTATCTATTTCTTGCATGAAATCATTCCCTGCTTGAAAGACCCAGAGAGTTTCTGTTTCCTGGAGTAAACCTTGACAGATACAGCATCACTTTGTATTCCTGAAGGCTCTCAGAAAGAGGAGGCAGGAGATTTGGATTGAGCAATGGGCTGAGTGTTAAGGATTTGGGTTTAAGTCCTGGGCTGTACCCCTAACTGCAGGTCAACCTTGGGCCAGTCGCTTCACCCTTCAGAGTCTTGAACCCTTCTCTCTCAAATGGACATAGTTAAACTTATGTGCAATGATCAAATAAAAACAATGGTTGTAAAAGAAGTTAGAATAAGTTAATGGTCATTGCCTGTATTTGCATAGCACCACAGTGTAAAACCTTCTAACCTGGGGACTGGTGAAACAGGGGCTTAGGGGCAGGGCCCTTCCTGGTGGAATAGAAATCAGAAAGATATTGGTCCCTGCTTCTCTAACCTCTCAAGTTCCCTGGTATATTTTGGGACTTAGAAGTAAAAAGCGGATTGCCAGCCAAATCTTCCATTTGCAGCCTCTGTGTTGGAATTAAGCCAGAGTTCGGGAAAACCCTGGAATTGCTGGAGCCAGAACAGACTCCAGGGCTGGCATGAGCCACTTCCCATCCGCTGCTCGCATCTGCCCTCCTGGCTCATGGTGCAGTGAGGCCCTGCCGGTCCCGACCCATCCTCTCTCCAGGCCCCACGGGCGCAGCTGCTTGCAGGACCACTCCTCAGCTCCGTGCTAAGTCCCGGCTCAAGCTGGACATGATTCATAGGGATAATGAGCTCGTAAATAAATTCCTGCTGCATCAGCTCATGGAGCTGAAGGTTAGGCTAGGGACGTGGGCCAGGACAGGCAGAGGGAGCCAGGCCCAGAGATGCAAATGTCCCCGGTGTTCTTTCCAGGGACATATGAGGAGGGCGATGAAAACATAAGAGATCCTGTGACTCCATCGTTGGCACGTCACGCGGTCGCTGGTGGTGCTTTCAGGGCCGAGATCCTGGACCCATCCTGCCACACCCACCTCTGCTTTCAGAACCCAGTTCTGCTAGAGATAGACTTCGGGAGGCTGACGTCCATGGCTGTGTGTTCAGCAGAGCAGAAGCAGGGCAGCAAGCTCCGCGAGGAACAGGGCATGAGTTCAGACTTGGGGTTTATCAGAAGAGAGAGGTTACAGGGAAATGAAGAACTTCAGTGCAATCCCAAAATGAAACGAGAGGTTCTAGAAGGAAGTACGCTTCTTGTCAATGGAAATGTGCAAGAAGAGGCAGATGACTTTTTATAAACATCAAGGTGGGCGAATGTGGACAGTGGCTGAGGGCCGATGAGATGCCTTTCGAGACCCCGTCAAGCTCCCTGTGCCCACAAGCCCTGTGGAGGGCAACCTGCCATGGTGGCTTGGCCATGCGTGTTTCTGCTTAAAACCCTCCAGTGGTTTTTCATCACAGTTAAAATAAAATTATAAAAAAACTTTTCCATATCAGTAATAACTTCAGTATTATTTCAAATCATTCTCCCCATTATTCACTATGCTCCACGCTACTTGCCTTTTTTTCTTGTGCTCAAACTTGTTAGGAGAGACTGGGCTGGGCTGCAGTAACATATGACCCCTGAAATCTCAGTGGCTTGGCTCCTTATGTGTTTGTTTCTTCTTTGTGCATTATCTGCTGTGGGCTGGCAGGTCTGCTCTCCACCCAGTGACTCAGGGATCCAGGATCCTTACATTTTACGATTCTGCTGTCTCAAAATGTGGTTTCCAGCATGGCCATAGTGGGAAGTTTATTTGTCCCAGCATTGACACACGTCACTGTGCTCGTGGTCTGTTGGCTAGATCTAGTCACGTGGCTCAAGTACAAGTGCAGGGGGCTGGACACTGGAGGGGAGCATGCGGATACTTGGTGAGCACTCATGATCTCTGCCATACTTGCCTGTATGGTTCTGCGTGGCAAGCGACGGGAAGTAACTTCAGGTGTTTTAAGTAGAAAAGAAATTTCCTAAAACAGTATTGTGGAGTTTTAGTGCATCCCCAACACGAAGCTTGGAATCCATGCAGCTGGAGGTCGCACTTCCAGCCATGCTGCAGAGCACCTCTGAGATGCTGCTCCGGGGCACAGACGCCATGGCCATCTCTGGACACGGACTTCACCACCAGGCCACGTCCATAGCTGTCCCCTAGAGACTGGACATAGTCACTATACTGAAGACACCCTCACCAGCCTGCAGCCCGCACAATCCCTGCTCTTTGCGTCATCCTATTCTTGTGAGCAGTGGTGCCAAGTCTGTGTGCCTCCTGGGATCAGCACACACTAACCCCCTTCGGACTCCGAGCCTGTGTGTTTTGCGTCATCAAGGGGCTGTTTCTCTACTTGATGTGATTGTGAAATAACCCCCTCTGGGGTATTCCTCATGGAATGGGCTGGGAAGACCTTCCTAACCTCTAACCTTTGGCTGCAATTTTGTCCTAGAGAGAAGGGGTGTGGCACATGGGGCTAAGGCAGAGTGTGGGCTCAGGCGACAGAAGAGGACAGTTAAACCCCAAATGCTCGCACTATCTGTGGAGGGGTCAGGTCTGGGGTGCACATTAAGAACAAAGGCACAAAGGGGAGACCAAGGCCCAGAGCAGGATGCGGCATTCCTGGGTTCCAGGGACTCGTGGAGCAAGACATGACACCTCCTCCTGCCTCCTTGTTGCCTGGCTGCGATGCCACGTGGAAGAGGGGCTCTGTCCCCAGGCCCCAAGAGGAAGCCTGAAGGTCATGTGAAGGAGGCCACCAGGGGTTAGGAGGTGTGTTTTCTTTGATGTGGGTAGTAGGTCTTATTTACTTTCCTTGATGACACAGACCTGGAAATGTGAAGCTATTTGTGGAGGAAAACAGGACAGTGGGGAAGTGCCCCATGGAATGGCAGTTGTGGGCAGGGAAGTGACCGGCTGATGGCGAGCTCTCCAAGGGGTGTGGGAGCCAGACTAGCCCACAACCTAGCATAGGCTGCAGCTTGGTCTTAGGACTGAGCCACGACTCCACGGGTTCAGGCAGGCCTAGCACTTGGGCAGCTCGGCCTCTCAGAAGGAGGTCTGTGGGAGCCAGAGGGTCGCTGGGCAAGGTTGGAAAGAGGGGGTCACCCAGCAAATCCACTTGACTTCTTAGGGGTGGAACGTGGTTCCCGCGTTCCAGGCTTGTCTGTGTGCACCTCCAACCTGCAGAGCATGCTGCCTGGCTTCGACCAGCAGCCTTTGGGCCTATGGAGTGAGCTGGCGCTTTGGAAGGAAGTGGAGGTGGATAGATCATAAATGCTAGACTAGAACAGGGGCCAGCAACCTTTTTCTGTAAAGGAAATGATTTTGGCTTTGTGAGCCATATGGTCTCTGTTGCTATTGCTGCTGTGTTGTAATGGGGTGGCAGGCAGAGATGAAAGGTAAATGAGTGGGCATGGCTGTGTCCTCATAAAACTAGTTATGGACACTGAAACATGAATTTCATATGATTTTCCTGCATCACAAAAGATCCCCACCTCACCATTTAGAAATGTAAAAAATCATTTGTAGCTTGCAGACTACAAAAACATGGAGGGCTGGGGTCATGGTTTACAGACCTTTACACTAGATCGTCTCCAAGGGCTGTTCCAGCTCTAATCCCCCACCTTGGTGGAAGAAGAGACGGAGGGTCCGAGAGGTGAAGTGGGTTTGCCCCAGGTTAGCATATATGGCTGGAAAGGAGGTAGGGACAGGCTTTGTTTATTTCTGATCTCTTATCATCTCTAACTCAGAGCCTGGCACAGAGCAGGTGCTCAGAGAGCCTTTGTTGAATGAATGAATGAATATAGAACTCGAATAACAAGAAGATGCAGGGATCTTGTATTTCAGTTTATGGGGTGTCATGAAGGCTGTAGGAACAGCAGGGAGGGCATGGTGAGGCTGACAGTGAGGGGAGGTAGAAGGAATTTCCAGCACTCTGGGGCCATTCACTGCAGTACTGTGGCAAACTGCCACCATGCACCCCGGAAAGGCCACAGGAAAGGATGATAACATGGTGACTGGTAACCAGAAAGAGAGGCAAGGATGCTGAGTGCATCAGACTGAAAGATGCATTGTGCTATGCATGTCCTGAGACCCAAAGCTTATTTCATAAAGCACAGCACTTATTTAAGTAAGTGAGCCTCTTTAATGCAGTGAGGAAAAATCACACCTTTGTGGGTAGCTCCTTGTTCTCCTGAGTGAGGCTTAGCTCCAAAAAACATCATGCCTCTGAGGTCCTCCTTGCTTTCTGGGGCAGGAAAAGGGTGGCTACTCCTACTGTCTTGTACACATTGGGTGCTCAGTGAAAGTCTGATAAACCGATGTTTCCCTCCCTACACCCTGCGTGGCACCCTGGCTCATATGGAAGATTTGAGGAACATGTTTGACTGCGTGCACCCATTTATCTCCCAGTTGCTTGCTGATACTGAAATTTATTTGTAGGCTCACATTTAATGGCGAGAGATAAGGCTTCCAGGGTGGGCCCAGGCCCTGACGGGAGCTCCCGTGGCGGCTCACGTGGTACACACGTGACTCTGCTGTGCTGGGGGCTTTCAGAGATGAGCAGCTGGGACAAAAGAGCAGGGATGGTGGCAGGAGCCGGGGAGGGATGGCTGGGCATGGGGGAGAGAAGTGCTGTGTTCCGAGAATTAACTGGGCAGTGGAGAACATTCTCTCTGCTTCTCGGTCTCTCAGACAGCAGACCTTAGGGGTATTTGATTTCCTCTTTTTCCTGCCCCCCAAACTGCCAGCGGCAGAGTCAACTGGCAGGTCTAACTAACCCGGCTATTTAGTTGGCTGGCTGTGGCTGAGCCGGCAGGGCAGGGCTACCTGACTGTGGTCTGTCCCCTCATGGTGGGTGTTGGTGGACCCTTGAGTGCAGACGTGGCCCCTCCACCAGCCTAATGGTGCAAAGGCAGCTGGTGTCCAGGCCCCTGTCACCGGGCAGGCTCCTTACCTGCATGGCTCCCTGAACTTTGCTCATGCCTCCTGAGGACCAGGGCATCGCTAGGGGACTGTGTCTACCCTTTGCAGGCTCATCTCGTGCTCGTCCTTGGCCCTGCTTGTTTGCCACCTCAATGGTTACCAAGGCGAGCGCTTCCTTGAGCCATGTCTGAGGCGTGGTGCTCACCAGCCTTCCAACTGGAGGAGGCCCTGGGGATCTGGCCCAGTTCAGACCCATTTCTGGAAAACCCGGAATCAGCTCTCTGTGGCCACAGAATTGAAAGACTAGTTTTCTAAGCAAAGGATGAATAACCCTGATTGATTGTTTTGTTAACATACTGAAAGACAAAGACTTTCTTTTTTTTATGGATATGTAAAAATTGTACATATTTATGAGGTATGTGTGATATTTTGATACATGTATATAATGTATAATGATCAAGTAGTGTATTTAGAATATCATTTTGAACGCTTATCATTTCTTTGTGTTGGGAACATTTTAAATCTCTTATAGCTATTTTGAGATATATGTGTACAATAAATTATTGCTAACTATACCCTACTGTGTTATTGAACACAAGAACTTACTCCCTCTATCTAACTGTATGTTTGTACCATTAACAGACCTCCCTCATCCCCGCTGTTATGATTCCCAGCCTCCGATAACTATCGTTCTACGCTCTACCACCATGAGATCAACTTTTTAGCTCCCACATATGAGTGAGAACAGGCAATATTTGTCTTTCTGTGCCTGGTTTATTTCACTTAACATAATGACCTCCGGTTCCATCTATGTTGCTGCAAATGACCGGATTTCATTCTTTTTTATGGTCAAATAATATTCCATTGTGTATATACACCAAATTTTCCTTATCCATTTCTCCACTGGCGGACGCTTAAGTTGATTCCATATCTTGGCTATTATGAAAAGTGCTGCAATAAACATGGGGGCATAGGTATCCCTTTGAGGTACTGACTTTCTTTCCTTTGGATAAATACTCAGGAGTGGGATTGCTGGATCATACGGTAGATATACTTTAGTTTTTTCAGAAACCTCCATATTGTTTTCCATAATGGCTGTACTAATTTACATTCTCATCAACAGTGTATAAGAGTTCCCTTTTCTCTGCATCCTTGCCAGCATTTGTTATTTTTATTATTTTTTTATTTTTTGAAAATAACCCTTCTAACTATGATAAAATGATATTTCATTGTGGTTTTGATTTGCATTTCCCTGATGATTAATGATGTTGAACATTTTTTCATATACCTGTCAGCCATTTGTATGTCTTTTTTGAGAAATGTTTATGCAGATTCTTTGCCCACTTTTTAATGGAATTATTTGTTCTTTTGCTATTGAGTTGTTTGAATTCCTTGCATATTCTGAATATTAGTCCCTAGTCCCTTGTCGAATGAATAGTTTGCAAATATTTTCTCCCATTCGATAGGTTGTCTCTTCACTCTGTTGATTGTTTCCTTTGCTGTGAGGAAGCTTTTTAGTTTAACATAGTCCTATTTGTCTATTTTTGTTTTTGTTGCCTGTGCTTTTGAGATCTTAGTCACAAAATCTTTGCCTAGACCAATGTCCTGAAGTGTTTCCCCTTCATTTTCTTCTAGTAGTTTTATAGTTTCAGGTCTCAAATTTAAGTCTTTAATCTATTTTGAGTTGATTTTTGTATATGGTGGGAGGTAGGGGTCTAGTTTCATTCTGCTGCATATGGATATCCAGTTTCTCCAGCACCATTCATTGAAAAGGGTGTCCTTTTCCCAATTATATATTCTTGGTGCTTTTGTTGAAAATCGGTTGGCTGTAAATAGATAGATTTATTTCTGGGTTCTCTATTCTGTTCCACTTTCTCTGTATCTGTTTTTACACAAATACTATGCTGGTTTGTGTACTATAGCATTGTAATATATTTTGAAGTCAGGAAGTGCAATGTTTCAGGCTTTGTTCTTTTTTCTCAGTATTGCTTTGGCTATTTGGGCTGTTTTTTGGCTCCATATAAATTTTAGGATCATTTTTTTCTGTTTCTGTGAAGAATGTCATTGGTATTTTCACAGGGATGGCATTGAATCTGTAGATATGGGTGGTATGGTCATTTCAACAATATTAATTCTTCTGATCCACTAGCATGAAATGTCTTTCCATTTGTTTCCTCTTCAATTTCTTTCATCAGTGTTTTTCATTGTAGAGGTCTTTCACTTCCTAGGTTAAATTTATTCCTAGGTATTTTTTTTGTAGCTATTGTAAATAGGATTGCTTTCTTGATTTCTTTTTCAAGTAGTTTGTTATTGGTGTGTAAAAATGCGACTGATTTTTGTATGTTGTTTTTGTATCCTGCAACTTTACTGAATTCATTTGTCAGTTCTAAGAGTTTTTTGGTGAAGTCTTTAGGTTTTTCTATATGTCAGATCATGTCATTGGCAAAGTAGGACAATTTGACTTCCTCTTTTTTAATGTGGATGCCTTTTCTTTCTTTCTTTTTTCTGATTGCTCTGGCTAGGACTTCCAGTACTGTGTCGAAGAAGAGTGGTGAAAATGGGCATCCTTGTCTTGTTCCAGTTCTTAGAGGAAAGGCTTTCAGCTTTTCCCTATTCAGTCTGATGTTAGCTGTGGGCTTGTCATATACGGCCTTATGTTCCTTCTGTGCCTAATTTGCTGAGAGTTTTTGTTATGAAGCGATGTGGAATTTTGTCAGATGCTTTTTTTTGCATCTATTAAGATGATCATGGCTTTTGTCCTTCATTCTGTTGATGTGATGTATTGTATTTATTGATTTGCATATGTTAAACCATCCTTGCATCCCTGGGATAAGTCCCACTTAATCACGGTGTAGCATCTTTTGGATGTGTTGTGGGATTCAGATTGCTAGCATTTTGTTGAGGATTTTTGCATGTATGTTCATCAGGGATATTGGCCTTTAGTTTTTCTTTCTCTGTTGTGTCCTTGTCTGGTTTTGATATCAGGATAATGCTGATCTTGTATAATGAGTCAGAAAGAATTCCCTCCTCTTCAATTTTTTGGAATAGTTTGAAAAGAATTGGTGTTATTTCTTCTTTAAAAGTTAGGCAGAATTCAGCAATAAAGCTATTTGGTTCTGGCCTTTTCTTTATTGGGAGACTTTTTGTTACTGATTCAATCTTGTTATTCATTGTTGGTCTGTTCAGGTTTTCTATTTCTTCCTGATTCAATCTTGGGAAGTTGTATGTGTCCAGGAATTTATCCATTTCCTCTAGGTTTTCCAATTTTTTTAGTGTATAGTTGTTCATAATAGTCTCTCATAATCTTTATGTTTCTTTGGTATCAGTTGTAATGTCTCCTTTTTTGTTTCTGCTTTTATATATTTGGATCTTCTTTCTTTTTTTCTTGGTTAGTATAGCTAGTGGCTTATTGATTCTGTTTATCTTTTCATAAAACCAACTTTTTGTTTCATTGATCCTTTGTATTGTTTTAAAAATCTCTATTTCATTTAGTTATGTGCGGATCTTTATTATTTCTTTCCTGTTAATAATTTGGGGTTTCGTTTGTTCTTTCTTTTCTAGTTCCTTGAGGTGTATCATTAAATTATTTATTTAAAATATTTCTACTGTTTTGATGTAAATATTTATTGCTCTGAACTTCCCTCTTAACTGTGCTTTTGCTGTGTTCCATAGGGTTTAGTATGTTGTGGTTCCATCTTCATTTGTTTCAAGAAATGTTTTGATTTTTTTCTTAATTTATTCATTGATCCATTGGTCATTCAGGAGCATGTTGTTTAATTTCCATGTATGTGTACAGTTTCCAAAGTTCCTTTAGTTATTGGTTTCTAGTTTTATTCCATTGTGATCTAAGAAAATACTTGATATGATTTTGATTTTCAAAAAAAATCTGTTGAGATTTGTTTTGTGTCCTAACATACAGTGTATCCTAGAGAATGTTCCATGTCCTGATGAGAAGAATGTGGATTCTGCAGCTGTTGGATGAAATGTTCTGTAAATGTCTGTTAGGTCCATTTAGTCTAAAGTGCAGTTTAAATCCAATGTTTCTTTGTTGATTTTCAGTTTAGACAATCTGTCCAATGCTGAGAGTGGGGTGTTGAATTTCCCAGTTATTACTGTATTGGAGTCTATCTTTCCCTTTAAATCTAATAATATTCACTTTATATATCTGACTGCTCTGGTGTTGGTTGCATATATATTTAGAATTGTTATGTCCTCTTGCTGAATTGGTTCCTTTATCATTGTATAATGACCTTCTTTGTCTCTTTTCTACAGTTTTTGACTTAAAATCTGTTTTGTCTGATACAAGTATATCTACTCTTGCACGCTTTTGGTTTCCATTTGTGTGGAATATAATTTTCCATCTTTTTACTTTCAGTCTACAAGTGTCTTTATAAGTGAAGTGACTTTCTTGTAGATAGCAAATAGTTGACTCATTTTTTAATGCTTTTATCCAACCTATATCTTTTAAGTAGGGAATTTAATCTGTTTAATTTAAGGTTATTATTGGCAAGTGAGGACTTATTCTTGTCGTTTTGTGAATTGATTTCTGGTTGTTTTGTATGTCATTTGTTCCTTTCTTCCTTTTCTATTGTTTATCATTGTGGTTTGGTGGTTTTCTGTAGTGGTGACATTAACTCCTTTACCTTTTTCATTTGTGTATCTGCTCTACTAGTGAGTTTCATAGTTTTGTGTGTTTTCATGATGGTAATATTGTCCTTTTGCTTCCAAATATAGGATTTCCTTAAGGATTTCTTTTAGGGCTGGTCTAGTGGTGATAAATCCCTTCAGTTTTTCTTATCCAGAAAAGACTTTATTTCTCCTTCATTTTTGAAGGATATCTTTGCTTGACTGGCAGTTTTTTCCTTTCAACACTTTGAATATGTCATCCCATTCTTTCTTGGCCTATAAGGTTTCTGCTGAGAAATCTGCTGTTAGTCTGGTGAGGTTTCCGTTATAGATGACTAGATGCTTTTCTCTTGCTGTTTTTAGGATTTGCTCTTTGTCTTTGACTTTTGACCGTTGACTATAAAGTGACTTGGAGAAGACCTTTTTGAGTTGAATCTTTTTGGAGATTTTTGAGTTTCCTATATCTGGATGTCTATATATCTTGCAAGACTTGGAAAGTTTTTAGCTATTATGTCATTGAATAGGTTTTGTATGCCTTTGTCCATCTCTTCTCCTTCTGGAAATCACAAAATTCGAATATATGATTGCTTTATGGTGTCTCATATGTCACAGGTTATTTTCATTCTTTTTTCTTCTTTCTTTTTTTTTTTTTTTGTCTGACTGAGTTATTTCAAAAGCTTTGTCTTTGAGTTTAGAAATTCTTTTTTTTTGCTTGATCTATTCTATTGTTGAAGCTCTCAATTGTATTTTTAATTTTCCTCATTGAATACATCAGTTCTAGGATTTTCGTTTGATTTTTTTCATGATATCTATCTCTTTGTTGAATTTCTCATTCAGATTATGAATTGCTCTCCTGATTTCTTTGTATTGTTTATCTGTGTTCTCTTATAACTCACTTAAATATCACTATTTTGAATTCTTTTTCAGATAGTTCATAGATTTTCTTTTCGTTGCGATTTGATACCAGAGAATTATTGTGCTTCTTTGGAGGTGTCATGTTTCTTTTTTTTATGTTTCTCATGTCCTTACATTGATATCTGCATCTGATATAATAATTGCTTCTTTCAATTTTATAGATTGGCTTTTGTAGGGAAAGATTTTTTCCTGCATAGGTATCTACGGTGTTGATTGAGCAAAGTGCTTTGGCTTGTATTCTGGGTGGGTGCTGCGGTGCAGTCTCTGTAATGATTTCTTCAGCTGTAACCAGCATCAGTGGTGTTTGTGAGTTCCTCAGTGGCTTAGGCAGCAGTTGTTAGTACAGGCCATGGGACAGAACACCAGGTGGGCTGGTCCTCGGGAACCAGTGGCACTAGCTGAGGTCATGCTAGTCCTTAGGCCCCTGAATGGCAAATATGGGTGTTGATATTAGTGGGTTCAGGCAGGCCAGTCCCTGGGCTCCCAAGAGGCATGAGCCTGTCCTCAGGCCCTGGGACAGCACCCAGGTAGCTGGTTCCCAGGCCACCTGAAGATGCGTGCAGGTGCCCAGCGGTTCTGCTACTGGAATTGGGGTTGCTGTCAGTGGCAGCAGCCCTAGGTGGGCTGCTCTCATGCTCTGGGTAGCTCATATTTTGCTGCCCTTTGTCCCAAGGGCAGTCTCCCTGGTGTATTGCACTGTCTATTCCCTGGGGTTTAGGACACTGTGTGGCTAGAATGCTGTGGACCTGGCTGCTCTGCTGGGTCTAGGCAGTGTCGTGACACTGCAGACCTCTGTGTGGATGTGGGGGGATGTCAGTGGGGCTCCGGGGATGTGGGGATGCATGAATTGCTGAGCCCCAGGGAAGGATGAAGTCTGGTGGGGGCTGGGCTCTCAAAATGGTGCAGTGCTGCAGTTGCTTGGGTCTTTGGGGGGTGTGGGACCCAGTGCAAATTTCCTCTCTGGAACCATGCGGTCCCATAGACTCTAGGCAGCTCCCTATGCTAGTCTCACACCCCATGAGGACCAAGGGGTTCTCTAGTGGCCAGGATTGCAGAAGTCCACAGTGGGAATGTGGACTGCTGGGGACTTCTCACTTACCTTTTATTCACAACGAGGTGTCTGTTCTGGCCAGGCAGGCTGCTTCGCTTCCCTCTCCTCCATGCCTCAGAGGGTGCCTGGCACTTCCCTGTGTAATTGTAGAGTTCTCTCCTAGACACTCTGTGTTACATGTGGTTATCTCTTCACTGTTTCAGTCCTTCTTTGTGGAGCAGGTGAGTGCCAGGCGCCTCTAGTCAGCCACCTTGCAACCCCTTGGTAAATGACTTCCTGCAGTATATGTCGGGCTTAATCCCAGCTCTGCCCCTGATTAGCTGTGTGACCTTGGACAAGTCACCTCTCTCTCCCAGGCCCCACCCTTGATATCATAGCAGTTTGGCGCTGGAAGCATGGCCTGTCGAGTCAGCAGAACTGACCTTGAAATCTGCCTCTGCCATGTCCTGGACGCAGTGCCTTGGGCAGGTTTGTTCGTGTGTGTAAATTTTAATCTGTCCATTCCTCTTAGGTTCCTTAAGTGTAGAATGGCATTGGCGCTAGTGCCCACTTACAGGACCACCAGGACCACATGAGTATATTACAGCAGCAATAGCAAACGTTCATCGTGCACTCTGTGCTCCTGGTCGTATTCTGCATGAGCTGCTTCTCTCCATCTTTAAAACAGGATGGTACCATCACCTCCTCATTTCACAGATGAAAAGACTAAAGTGGGGGGGAGGAAAGCAGCTTTTCCAAAACCATGGGCAGCCCCTAAGCAGTGGGTTTGGGACTCAGGGTGAAGCTCCCAGGAAAGGGCCTGGCCCAGAGAAGTGCTCCAGGGCAGCGTTTGGGAGGACCGTTGGCTTCCTCCTCCATGGAAAGAGGGGTCTGGGACTGATGAGTGCTGAAAAGTCTAGATCTTCACAATCCTCACCCCTCCCCCTGCACACACGCACATAACCTGTGTTCGCTGCATGCCCTGCCAGTGATGAATGCAAAGAACCCCAGAACTCACCTTCCTGGTCCCAAAGTGCTTTAAAATATACAACCAGTCGATCTTTAAAATATGTGTTTTATTGCTTCTTATTATACAACTACACATATTTACTATTGAAAGTACAAGTAAGGAAAAAGAAGAAAACTAAAAAAAATACTGTTAAGTACTTTGTTGTAAAATCTTTCAGACTTTTTCCTGCATATATTTTAAACAAAAATGGATACTTTGCTGCATCTTGTTTTGTAATCTTTCTTCTTTCAGATTAACATATAATCAACATCTTTTCATGTCACTCTTTTCTTCCATCATTTATTTTTAATGGTCACCTAGTCATCCAGTCCATGGATGTTCTGTAATGTATTTAAACAATCCCGACTGTTGTGTACTTAGGTTAATTCTAAGAAGGTCGCAATCTTGTTGAGAAGACCATCAAGCCTGTAAAAAGTAGTCAAGGGAAAATACAGCTGGAATTTGCTATTTGGTGAGCGGCAGAAATTCAATAGAAGTTCGGAAGGGAAGGGTTGTTTCTGAATGAAGGGTGGTGGGGGAGACTCTCGAGGTAGATATGGCTGGAACCAAGACTCGGAGAGGGGCTGGATTTTCACTGGTCACGAGAATGCATTTGAAATGGGAGACCTGGCAGCAGCTCAGAGGCAGGGCTGGGGTGTGTGGGTGGTTAGATGCAGGGCAGCGGTCCCCAACCTTTCTGGCACCAGGGACTGGTTTCATGGAAGACAGTTTTTCCATGGACTGGGGTGGGGTTGGGGGAGTGGAGCTCAGGCAGTGATGTGAGCTGAGGAGTTGTAGATACAGATGAAGCTTCACTCACCTGCATGCCGCTCACCTGCTGTGCAGCCCAGTCCCTAACAGGCCATGGACCAGTACCAGTCTGCGGCCTGGGTGTTGGGGGCTGCAGATGCAGGGGAAGCTCCAGAGAGGGTAGGAGAAGGAGGAACGGGGCTGATTCCAGAGAGGATCTTAAGTGCGAGTCTTGCAAGAGTGAGCTTGATCTTTTTGGCCAATGAGAGCCACAGAAGGTTTTGAGCTGGGCTGTTTTGACCTGAGTAGATCTCGTTTCGGAAAGTTACTGTGCAAACAGCTGGCAGGGAATAGACCAGCAGGAGATGGATTCAGAGTCAGGAAGACTTGTTAGGAGGGAACAAGCTAAGATGAGACGATGAGACCCGGGTCCAGGCAATGGCAGGAGGTGAAGGGAATGGGGTGGATGTCATGGCTGGAGAGGGGCCAAGGGAGGAGCCCCAGAATGCACCAGCGACCTGCTCACTAGGAGGGGAGCCTGCTGCCTGATACCTGGGGTCCTGGGAAGAGTTAATGGGCTGCATGTGGGCGAGATAATTGGCCCTCCAGCGAGGCTGACTCATCCGGGCATCCGAGCCAGTTATTACTAATGCAGGGGAGGGAGAGAGGGAGAAAATAAAACAAAACCAGAGCAGCGGGAATTCTGTCTGATTGAAAAGTTCCAGGGCTGGCCTCCCATTTCAGACGGCAGCGTTGGGAAGAAGGGACCTGCTGCATGGGGGAGAGGGGCAGGGCTGTGGCTGGGGGAAGTGACATTTTCATGACGCTTGAAACTCATCCACATCTGCCCCGTGGGGTGCAGCTGGGAGGGCTGGGTCTTTCCCAAAACAGCTGAGGTTTTCCAGTGACACCCATGGCGCACTCGGGACAGGAGAGCTGGGCTGGAAATGTCAGCGCCAGGCAGGAGGGAAACAGCAGAGGCCAGGGATGCAAGGTCTGGCTCCGTTTATTTAGAAACTGGCCAAAATCTCGATCCCTTTGTTTGTCGTTTCCTTGGAGTTTTTAGATTCTCAACACTCAGAGGTCAGTTCCGTTTGCGGGGAGAGAAGTCGCTGGGAGCAGCCTTCACAACACGTAAAGCGGGGCTGTTGGTTAGAGGATGTGCCCCTGACACTGCCCACGGGAGCTGGCATGGGTGTCGCTGGGGTGCTGCGGTTTCTCCCTTCCTCTCCGCTCCTCCTCGGTGTTGGCTCCCGCGGCCTTTTCCTTTAGCCGTGGTGGAGCAAACATTGCCCAGGGCTTGTCGGGCCCTCACTCTCCTCCTACCTCGCTGGGACACTGTGGCCAAGATGACTCCCCAGTTGGGGTCTCAGGTGTCTTATGAGGGCCCTTTTGTTGCTAGAAGGCAGATGGCAGATGGCTGGACCTGATGGCTTGTGGCATTTTCCAGCTCAGTGTCCCTACACAGTCATTATTCTTTCATGCCACACGAGTTCGGGTGATCACACCTCTAGTACCCATGTGGTCATCAGAGATAAAGTGCAGGCCTTTCCATCAGGAATGCGGAACTTTCCCCTGCTAGAGCCTGCAGGTCTGATTTGGATTGTAAAGGGCACAGGGTTTTTCCTGGAGATGGGTGCTTTTGTGTCCCCTGGCTTTCCCTTTGGGGTTCCAGTTGGTGGTAGGCACACGTGAGCCCTGATGCTGTGTGGCTTTCAAATAGACTGCACCACTGGGGTGTAGAGCCCAGTGTGGGGGAGGTGATGCTGTCACATGCTGTGCTCTGGGCTCTGGTGGGTCATGGCATGCCACAGTCCCCAGGCCTCCCGTGCACAGGGTGCAGGCACCCTCCACTCATCTGCAGGCTGAGGACCAGCCCTATTGCCAGCTCCATGTTTTGGGTCCATGGCATCCCAGCCAGAAACCCCACACTGGCAGTGGGAGGCCAGCCTGAAACAAGGGCCAGGCCAAACGGCCCCCTCATCCTCGCATGCCTGGAACCCTGCCCGTGAGCAGGACCTGAGGTGGGACAGGGATGCAGCGGAACAGACAAGGAGAGGCATGTGGGGCCTGGACCCGCATGCAAAGGGAGGAACAGAAGAAACAGGGGCGGCCTGGGTGGGGAAGGGAGATGCCCACGTGGCTGAGCATGGGGGCCCTCATCACATGAGGGAGAGGCAGAGATGGGGCAGAGGGAATCAGACTTCTGCAAGACACCAGAGGTCAAGCCCAGGCCGTGTGCGGAGGCCACAGGGAGGAGAGATTTTCCAACAAAGGAGTGTTTATGTGCCCCCTGACGGAGGCCCTACCTTCCCACGAACAGAGGCAGCCCCCCTCTCTCTGACCTGACCTCTCTCCCGTGCACAATTAGAAGGTCCTAAAGAGCTCCTTCATTACTGATGCAGTCGACATGTATTTACTGGGCATCTGCTGCGTGCCAGACCCCGTGTTAAGTACCGAGGAGACAGAGGCAAATGAGATATTTCTGGTTACTGCCCACACGGGGCCTCTGTCGGGGGGCAAGTCAGGACACAAGTAAACAAGCGACAGAATGAATATATATTGCGGTTAGTGCTTAGGAGGGAAAGAGCAGGGTGTTTCAAGGAAGGGTGGTGAGAGGGACTCCTGCGTGTGGTCAGGAAGGCCTTGGTGTGTGGCGGTGACGGAGCGCACAGTGAGGCTGGCGGGGGCCGGGCTCGGTGCATTCGGGGCCCCGAGGAAGGCTGGGGGCTGGGGGCTGGGTGGTGGAAAGCAAAGGGGTGAGTCGGGCAAAGGCGGCAGGGCCAGGAAGCAAGAATTTGCTCTGAGTGCATTGGGCCGCGTGTGGCAGGCAGTCACCCTTCTGGATGGATTTCCTTCTCCAAAGTGCCAGAGCTCAGCACCTGCTTTCTGAGCAGCTAGGAGCCAGGACGATTGGTGCAGGGCAAATGGCATCAGGTAAGACTCCTGTGTCCCCTCCTAGGAGTCAGCTTCCTCAGCCTCGAGTGAGCAGCGTGGCGAGTCCCCAGACCCGCCCTGGAGAGCTGGGCCCAGGCCGGAGCAACAGGCAGCGGCGCGAGCACAGTGGGCTCGTGTCCACCCAGACCCTGCACATGGGCCCTTATTTGGAAATAGGGTCTTTGCAGGGGTAATCAAGTTAAAATGAGGTCACACTGGATTCGGGTGGGCCCTACCTCAGTAACTGGTATGCTTATAAGAAAAGGGACATTTGGGCACGGGCACACGGAGGGGAAGGCCACGTGAAGGCGGACGCAGGGATTAGAGCTGTGCTGCCACAAGCCAAGGCATGCCAAGGACTGCCAGCAGCCACCAGAAGCTAGGAGAGACTCTTCCCTGGAGCATCTGGACAGAGTCTTCCCTGGGCCCTTCAGCGAGGGCATGGCCTGCTGACACCTTGGTTTCAGATTTCTAGGCTCCAAAACTGCAGCAGAATAATTTTTTTTTTTAAAGTCACCCAGTTTGGAGTATTTTGTTACGGCAGCCCCAGGAGATAAATACCGGCCCAAGAAGGGGGACCCAGTGTATTGAACCTGTCTCAAGTACTGGCCTACCAACATTCATTATCTTCTTTAGATGACAACTCAGTGGAGTTTTGACCATGGTCTCCATTTTATAGAAGAAGATCTGGATGGTCAGAGAGGTGCAGTGATATACCAAAGGTCCACAGAGACAGAAGGCTGGGATTCGAGTCCAGGGCTGAATTGGCCTCTGCTTTTTCTATACTGTCTTTTAAGGAAGAGCCCAGCCTTTTGGCTCGTTCCTGGCCTTTACAGAGTGCACTCAAGGCACGCAGGCAGAGATGAAGAACAGGGCTGTGCAGATGTACACTTGAGTATTTGTGGTGGAATCCAAGCCTGGCATTTGTTTTAAAATTCTCCAGAAAAAAAAAAAAGCTACAGAAATAGGGGATAGATGAAACAAAAATAGCAGAATGTTGGTAATCATTGAAGCTGTGTGATGGACCCATGGGGGTTCACTGGATTATTTAGTCTGTTAACATTTGTGTATGTTTGAAAATCTGCATAGCAAGAACTTAAAAAGTAAAGCCATAGAGATTCAAGATTCAAAAAGAAAAAGATTAAAAATAAAGAATGAGGGCCCTGGAACCAGAGTTTGCTGTGTGACCATGCACAAGTCACTTAGCCACCCTGAGCCTTGGTTTCCTTTGCCTAGTGGGATTCCACAAAATCAAACTTCACAGGTTTGACAAATCCAGTGGTGGAATTTGAGTGCTCAGCCCAGGGCTGGGCATAGGGGAGGCGTGCTGGAAATATTTGCGTTATTATGGTTACAGAGTGTGCACCTTGAAACAGCTGCAGAGCCAGGAGGCACTTCCTTTTTGGTGAAACAGGGATGGGAACGGGGATTAGAAGTGGAAGAACTTGTCAGAGATCCCAAAGCTAATAAGTGACAGAGACAGGTCTGCCCCAGAAACCTCTTCCTGAGCTAACTGTTCCCTTTACCCCCAGAGCCGCTCAGAGAACTGCTTCTCGGCAGTGTTTAGGGCTTTCCTGCAGGCAGCCAGCTTTCTCTCCCTCAGTTTAGGGACCAGGCCACAGAGGGGAAGGGAGATGAAGCCACCACTGGCTGACCCTGGAGAGTTCTGGTCACTCCGTGTTTGCTCAGCTGCAGGGTGCAGGTGGCAGGAGAGACGCTGAGTGCCGGCTGACGTGCTTTCTAAGGTGACAGGCCTGTGGTAATTGATGGTCACTGGGGGCTGTTGCTCCACACACATTGTTGGTTTAAGGATGACATTGATCTTACACACCGCCACAGAAGAAACCAGACCAAAACAAAGGAAGCCGAACTGGAAACCGGCCTGGCCTCCTCTGGCCCAGGGCTACCTTGGCTCCCAGGGCTCCCAGAATGCTGTGCTCTGACACTTGGCCAGGGTCCCAGTGCCCTGGAGCTCTGGGGTCAGCCAGGATGCAGGAAGTGCCCGAGGCACCCGCCAGTCTAGGTGTGGGCCAGGGAAGGAGCGAGAAGGAGCAGAGGCGAGGCCAGTGGAGGCTCACGGAGCAGGGCTGTGCCTCCGGCCCTCTTCCAGCCTCCCTTTCCCAAGGTTACGTGCCCAGGGAGCCAGGTGGGTGCAGCGGAGTTATCTGCTGAGAAGGGAGACCACAGGGGCCTGGCAGGCAGGCTGGGAGGTGGGTGGTATGCAGGAGGGGCAGGCCTGGCCGTAGAGGCCTGGGTGTGAATTCAGGGCTCTGGCAGGAAACAGAATTCAGCTCAGATGGTTCCAATGAAGAGACAACTTCACTGTGTGGGCAGTGTCGGGGGAATGCACAAGAGATGACGATACTCTCAGCGACCACCAACCGTGGGACGTCACGACTGTCCCGAAGGCTGAAGACACCGGGAGGGATGGCAGGGGGCATGGAGATGGGGAACCCTACGGCAGCTGGACTCACAGAGGAGGGCGCTGCAGCCACTGCCAGCCTGAGAGGGAAGGGAGTCGGGGAGAACCCGCACCCTCTCCCCGCTCTGCTTCCAGGGCCCTGCCAGCTGGCGGGGGAGCCGCTGACACAGGGCAGGGCAGGGGCCGCCTCCCAGCCAGAGTAGCCCGGGCACGTGCTAGCCTTGACAGACGGTAGCTTCAAACCCTCCACTTCTCCCTCCTTCTCAAACACGCACACACTCCGTCCACATTTCCTCAAATCTCTGGATGGCTGTCACAAGGAAGAAGGAGCAAACATGTTCGGGGAGGGCCAAGGGGGAGCCTGAGGACAAATTGTGTAGCTGTCAGAATTCTGTGGATACCGGAGCACACGTCTCCTGCCCTGGGAGGCCTGGTGCTCCTAGCACGCGCCTAGTGTGTGTGAGGGCCGGCGGCTCATGCTCCCCGCTCCCTCTCCTGCGATCAGCACCAGCTCTCAGAGCAGGGGACTGTCGCTTTCGCAGCCCTGCAGGTGAGGAGGCTCTGAGGGCCTCTGACGGCCTCTGAGGGATGAGGCCCTCGCCCAAGGTTGCACCGGAGCCAGCCTGTATCAGCCAGGACAGCCAGGTTGTGCCCCAGAAACGGCCCCCAGAGCTCAGGGGGTCAACACAACAGAGGTTTGGTTCTCGCACCTGTGCCATCTCCATCGGGGGTCAACTGGGCGTTCTGCTTCCAATCATCCTTGCCCAAGGACCAGGCTGTCAAAACTGGCTCTGTCTGTGGCATTACTGGTCACCACAGCAGAGGGGAAGAGGGCTCTTGGCTGGGTCTCCCCCTGCAGATTAAGTGTCTGGCCTGCAAGTCACATGCCTCACTCCTGCTTACGACTCGTTGTTCAGACTGGTCCCGTGACCCCATCCAATCCCAGGGGGCCGTGCACGATGGCCAATCCTGCCATGTATCTAGAAGGAGAGCTGCAAGGAATAGAGGAACAGCATCACCGGCTACTACTTGGGCCATGGTTTCTTTCGGGCCTTGGAAACCCCAGGTCTAGAGTTCTGCCCGCTGCTCTGCTGGCGCTGTTCTGTGGAGGATGGTGGAGGAGCATCGTGGCGCAGTGGAGGAGGCCAAAGCAGGGCTGTCCCGGACTCTTGCCAGCCTCTTTCTGTGGGCACCTGTGCAGGATGCTGGGGACATCATCGGTTCCGAAGAAAGACAGGCCCTGGAAGTCAGAGCAAGTTCAGAAGAGACAGAACACACTGTGGGGAGGAGGAGGGTGTGGCAGTCCCCGGAGGGACCCTAGCTTTCTGTCTTCATTTTCCTTGGCCACACCCTGTGCATGGATAGCCCTTTGCTGTTCCTGCAGGTGGGACCCCTTCCTGAGGCTGTCTCTGCAGCTGTGAGTGCTCTCGGGCAGGCTGGAAGTCAGGTCCTGACGAGCTACACGAGGCCGTTTGCTCAGAGTTTTGCTCAGGCCACTGGAAAACTGGCCACACGGCTCCTTCTCCTTCCAGGACCTCTGACCGCATCTGGGTGGAATTCCTGCACCCATCGTCCCTGGGCAGCGGCCAGCTCCAGGAAGCAGGGGAGTGTGATCTCACGCAGGGAACTCGGCAGGGTGAGTCAGCCTTGCCGAAAGCCCTGCTCTGTGCCTGGCCCTGGGAGGGGGCAGCGCTTGCTGGATGCGTCCACATGCATTAACTCCTGTCACCCTCTCTGACCTGGCCGCCACATTTGACACACTGCTGGTCTTCTCGAGGCAGTTGCCTTCCCTCCCCTGTGGGCTCCATTTCTGCCTCTCCCAAGCCACTGACGTCTTCCTCTTACATGACCCTGCAGAAGCTCTCAGCACAGCACAGCTGGTCGTTTCCTATCTGCTGTTTCTTCCCCTTGGGCGTCTGTGCTGCCACACTGTCCCCTGCCTCTCTGGATCCTCCTCCTCAGCCTTCTTCATGGAATCTTCTTCCTCTTTCTCCATCTACTCCTCCATGCCAGTGGTCCCCAGCTCACTTCTCTCTTTTCTTGGGCCATCTGATCCCTACCACGGGCTTCTACAGCCTGTCCTTTGGTGAGCCCCAAACCCAGCCCTCTTTCTCGAGTTCTGGATATGCTCGTCCATTTGCCTAGTTGACACATGCACCTGGATGTCCCTCAAGCTCCTACGAGTGAACACGCGCCTTTCCCCCCAAATTTGCCTTTTGTCCAATCATTGCTGTTCCAGTGTGTGGCCTACGCGTCTCCTAGCTGTTGAAGCCAGAGACCTGGGAGTCCCCCAGCTCCCTTCCTCTGCTGCACCCACAGCGGGGCCTGAAGACTGACCTCTCCATTTCCAACCTGGACTGTGACAACAGCCTGCCTGGTAGCTTGTTCCCTCCAATCCCTCTTCCTGCTGCCACTGGGATTTCTAAGGATCTGGTCATATAAATTCCCTAATTCTTAGAACCTTCAATGCTCCTCTCATCCCCGTGTAAACTCCAAACTCCTTTGTGATCCAGCACCTGCCTCTCCTCCCGCCTCTTCTCCCCCACCTGGCGCCCCAGGCTCACCCTCTTCCCTTTGTGCACTCTCTTCTTTTTCCTGGAACGCCTTTCTCTGCCTCCTCCTTCTCTGGGTGGCTAATTCCTGCTCATCTTTGCTTACTCAGCTCAGCTATCCTTTCTCTTAGGAAACCATCTCTGGCCAGTCCCTAAAGGAAGTGTGCCCCTCTGTGCTTCTGCAGACTCGGGTATAAACGCGAGTACAGGGGAGTGCTGTCTGCTCACGCCCCTCTGCCTCTCACCTGGGTGCTCTTGGAGGACAGGGCAGGGTCCAGAGCCTGGCACGAGGCTCCGCATCCATCTGGCAGTCAGCCAATCAGTTCTGTGAATAAACAGGCGCATTGCTGTGTGCCCAAAGTCCCTTGACTGAGGTCTCGAATCAGAGAAGGACCTCGGAAGTTATGTAGCCCAATTATTCATTCCACAGCTGGGAGCTGTGAGGTTTGAGGAAGTGGACGCCCTCAGGGTAAGGGTAAAGACGGATCTAGGTGGGTGAACTTGCAAAGAGCAGTGTTCTTTTTTTAACACGGTACCATGTCATGTAGAGTTTATTCCTTTTATAAACTTTATACGGAAGCACTGCAAGTTCATTTGAAATCATTCATAAAATACAGACAAGCAAAGAGAAAAAGATGCAATTGTACCATCCACCCAGAGAAAACCGTTGCTGATCACTCAGCATAACATCTTCCCACCTTTTCCTTGGGCACGAAAATATATGTCCATTTTAATAAGTAATACTGTGATTATACCACAAATATATTTCACCCATGCTTTAAAAATATTTATGAATACCCATTCATATTTGTCAAAGTCAGCATAGTTTTAATGTTTTTAGATGCACCACAATATAATTTGGTAGTCATATGTGAGTGTTGGATCTTAAAGCTGGGTCTGTTGTTTTGCTATTATAAACAGTGCAATGAAGAACATCATTACAGTGAAAATTTTGGCCAATCCTCAATTATTTATTTAGAATAATTTCTTAGATGTAGAAGTGGTGGGTTGAAGGATTTGCATATTTTCACATTTTGCCAAATTGCCCCCCAAAAAGGCTGATGAATCAGATTTTATATCCACCAGTTTATCATCTCGTCAAAGGAAGAGTAAACTCTGTGCACCAGAGACCGGAGGACCTGGCTTTGGTAGCAACTGTCCCTCCAGTCACATGTCTCAGTCTTGAGGTTGAAAACTGGCAGCCCAAGGACCATCTTCTTTTGAATCCATGATGTTTTAAGATGTTTGAATTGGGAACCAACTGTATGTACTGGGAAATTTCACACACACACAATCCAAGTTTCTGGCTTCTGTTTCTGGAGGACAACTGTGGACCTCCCTCCAGATGGGGCAGATGCTCTCGGAGTTTGCCGCAGTCCCCACCTCTCCCTATTGCTCCCACACCTGCTTATTTCATTCATACATGTGCCAGGCCCCTGTAGGCACTAGGGTTTGCCACCCCTAGCTCAGTTCCTTTTCCCTATTTAAAACTGGCCCACCAGCAAAGAACTCCATGCTTTTCATTCTGATTAACTACAGAATTAATTTTTTAAAAAACAAATCCTATTTGTAATAATAATATTCAGGTTAATCATTTAGGAGGCTGTTTCAGAGAAACCCCGAACGTCTTTAATCAATATAAAATACCATGAATCACTTTGGACTCCACAGTGCATTATGTATTTAAAAACAGAAAATTAGACACAGGAGAATTCATCTTAACTTCATTAGATATGAAATATTAATTCTCTCCTGGCTTTCATATTATTTACATATTTAATAACATGTTAGCTACAGCCTTTGACTGAGAGCAATTAGAGGCCAGGGGCTGTCTCCTGCCTTGATCTTAAAGACGCCAAAATGTTTTGATGTTGTTGGGAGAAGGGGTTGCTAGGAGAGTGGGAGGCTGTTGTTCCCAGTCCCTTTTCCACGTGTCTTAATTTGTGAATCGAATGTTCCTCTTGAACAGGACACTGATGACTTGGGCTGACCCAGTGAGAATTCCATCCCTCCGTTCCCCTCCCTCTCTCTACTCCAGTTGGGAAGAGAAGATTGTGGCCGTTACTGTTTTTCTAAGAAAACAAAGGCAAACACTGAGCCAATGTTTTTGGCTCCCTTTTGCCTTTCTCAGGTCCTCCCAGAACCTCTGCTTTCCCACGCGCGGAAAGGGGGTAGCAGGACGGATGTGTTCAGATGCCTGATTGGGGTCAGGCCCTTCCTTGCCCCGGTGGTGAGCAAAGCCTTTGGCCTCTGTGCCGTCCTGGGCACATCTCCAGAGCTCGTTGTGCGGCCCCTGTCATCGTGCCACCAAGGGCCCCCGCGAGTGCCATCAGAAGTTTGCAATGATGAACGTGTCTCTGGGGGCCACACCTGTAGCCACAGCTATGAGAATCAGGCAAGGGAAAGGCCACTCAGGACCTGGGAGGTCACTGGGACAAGGTCAGCCTTGACTTGGGCTTGGAAGAGTAGGAAGGGACAGAGTTGGTGACAAGCTGGGCACAGAGAGGAACGGGAAACAAGTCAGCCTGCTGACCTGGGAGTGGGCAGTGGGGGTGGGCGATCAGGGAGGGACCTGTTCAGTAGATTGCTTTTGAGACCAGAGAGTACCAAAGCCGTAAGGCACCTTGGGCAAAGTTTGGAGTGGGGGATCATCAGCCGGTGGCCCTGGGCCAGATAATCCACATTGCAGATATCTTGTTTGGCCCATGTGGTATTTATTACTCTTATTACTTTTGTAAGTTTTCAAAAATCTTTCAGTTACAGCTTGCATTTTCCAGTTACCCCCAGTGTCTTCAACTCCACCCATTTACATGACGTCCCTGGTGCCAGCTCACAACCAAGCCCCTCTTTCAGTTTTAGAAACGAGGGAACTGCGGTCCCAAGAGTGGAAACCATCTGCTCAGGTTGCACATGGAGTGGGGGCTCAGCGGGATTCCACCCAGGCTCTGTCGCCTGGCCCAGGGCCCTTGGAGGTGCCTGGATGAGCCCTGTGGACAGTGAGGAGCCCCCGCAGGCCCAGAGTGGGGCGATGACGTCAGGGGATCCCGAATATCCCACGAGAGGGAGCCGTGGGCCGCGGGGTGGACACCGTGGCCACTGGAGCGCAGGTGGCTGCCTGGTCCCCAGAGCCCAGCCGCTCCCCATCGAGCGCAGGGCTCCCTGCGGGGGCGGGCTCGCTGCAGCCAGCATGGCACCTCCCACCCTCCCCACCCAGGGCCCTTAAGCCTCTCTCCTCTGCTCCTAAGTGGGACCCAATCCATCTCCAACCCCTGACCAAGACAGCTCCCTGAAGAATCCTGGGGGGCTTTTTATAGTAGAAAAGGGTTTCCCAGCTATTCTGGAATGAGACTCAGCTGCCCGAGTGGTTCAGGAGGACTGGGTGGGCACAGTGCTCTCACCTTATACCCCAAACGAGTCCATCAGGATTAATGTCACACTAATGAACGCAAGAGGAATTAAGCATGATTTGTCACTCGCTGGAAAGTGCTTCCAGGCATGGCCAATCCATCACAGCCACGCTCCAGAAACAAGAACCCAGTGAGTCTGTGAGATGCTGTCCCGGACATAACGCTCTCTTGCTAACCCGCCCTGGGTGCTGGCTCCTGAGAGCTGGGGAACCGAGGCAGAGCTCCAGGCTGTTGGGGTTCTCGGGCACTGGAGATAAGGTTGACACCCCAAAACAAGCCGTGGGAGCAATCTCTTCCTTCCTTGGAATTCCTGAACCTTCATACACATCCTCTCCACTTCTAGCAGAGGGCTGGGCTTTGGGGCGTCAGGGCTGGGGGAGCCCCCATCTCACAGAGGGGAAAATTGAGCCAAAGGATCTATGCAGCCTCACGGCTATGGCAGTTAGAGAGCAGTTCCAGTTCTGGCCCTGCTGTCTATGTGCTGTGTGACCAGGGTTTGGTTAACACCCATCTCTGGGCCAGAGTTTCTCAGTTTGTAAAATGACAATATCTGAAAGGAGGATGTCTCTTCTAAAACTCTAACCCGTCCAATGTGTTAGAGAGCATGTAGTTTCCCTTTCTTTTCTTTTTTAAGAAAGTTTTAAAAAATGGCTTTATTGAGATATAATTCTCATACCATATAATTCACCCATTTAAAGTGTACAATTCAATGGCTTTTGATATATTTACAGATATGTGCAACCAATAGCGTAGTAAATTTTAGAGCATTTTCATCACCTCAAAAACCCCTCTGTAGCCTTTACCTGTTACTCCCTGTACCCCATCCTGCACCCCCAGCCCCAAGAATCTACTCGTTTACTGTCTATTTCTATAGATTTACCTATTCTGGATTTTCATATGAATAAAATCATATAGTATGTGGGATTTTGTGCTGGCTTCTTTCACTTAACATAGTGCATTGAAAGTCATTCATGTTGTAGCATTTTTCAGTACTTTGTCCCTTTTTATGGCTGAATAATATTCCATTGTATGGATATACCGCATTTTGTTTATCTGTTAGTCAATTGATGGACATTTGGGTTGTTTCCACCTTTTGGCTATTACAAATAATGCTGCTATAAACGTTCGTGTACAAGTTTCTGTGTGGACGTATGTTTTTATTTCTCTTGAGTATCTACTTTGGAGTGAATTCCTTGGTCATAGTAATTCTATGTTTAGTTTCGAAGAACTACCAGACTGTTTTCCAAAGTGGCTGTCCCATTTTAAACCTGCATCAGATCAGCAGTGTATGAAGGTTTTAATTTCTTCACATCCTCACCAACATTTGTTACCTATCTTTTGAATCTAGCCATCCCAGTGATGTGAAGTGCTGGTTTATTGTAGTTTTAATCTACGCTTCCCTAATGACTAATAATGTTGATCATCTTTCATGTGCTTACTGGCCATTTGTTTATGATTTTCGAATACATAGATCTATTCAGATCCTTTGTCCATTTATTCATTTGATATTAATTTGTTCTTTCATTATTGAGTTGTAGGAGTTCATTATATATTCTAGACTGAAATCTTTTATCAAATTTATGATTTGCAAATATTTTCTCCCATTGTCTGGGTTGTTTTTGAGCTTTCTTGACAGTGTCCTTTGAAGCACAAAATCTTTTAATTCTGATGAAGTCTAACATACTTTTTATTTTGTTGTTTGTGCTTTTGGTATCATATCTAAGAATCCTCTGCCAAAGCAAAAGTGATGAAGATTTACCCCTGTATTGTCTTGTAAGAATTTTACAGTTCTGCTCTCACATTTAGGTCTTTGATCCATTTTGAGTTAATTTTTCTTTATGGTATAAGGTAGGGGTATAAGGTCTTCATTATTTTGCCTTATTTTACAGTTGTCTGAGTTCCATTTTGTTAAAAGACTATTCTTTCTCATTGGATGATCTTGTCTCTCTTGTCCAAAATTAGTTGACCTGGACTTTCAATTATATTCCATTGGTATATATGTTTAACCTTGTGCTAATACCATATTGTTTTGATTACTGTTGTTTTGTAATAAGCTTTGAAATTGAAAAATTCTTCCTCCTTTGTACTTATTTTTCAAGACTGTTTTGGCTCTTCCGGGTCCCATACAATTCCATATGAATTTTAGAATCAGTTTCTCAGTTTCTACAAAGAATTCAGCTGGGGTTCTGATAGGGATTGCTTTAAATTTGCAGATCAGTTCGGTGAGTACTGCCATCTTTACAATGTTAAGTCTTCCAATCCATGAACATGGGATTTTTTTTTCTATTTATTTAGATCTTCTTTAATTTCTTTCAATAATGTTTTGTAGTTTTCAGAGTATAAGTTTTACACTTATTTTGTTAAGTTTATTTCTAAGTATTTCATTCTTTTTGATGCTACTGAAAATGGAATTATTTTATTAATTTTATTTTTAGATTGTTCATTGAGAGTATATAGAAAAATGACTGATTTTTGTATAGTAATCTTATGTCTTGCAACCTTGCCAAACTTGTTTATTAGTTTTAATAGTTTTTTTAGTGAACTGCTTAGGATTTTCTCTATGTAAGGTCATTTAGACCTTATATAGAGACGGTTTTACTTTTGTCTTTCCTATTTTTTCTTCTTATTTTACTTCTGTCTTTCCTGTCTTTTCCTATTTTTCCTATTCCTTTATCTATTTTTCTTGACTAATTCCCCTGGTTAGAGCCACCAGCACAATGTTGAATAGGTCTGGTAAGAGCAGACATCTGTGTCTTATTTCTGATCTTAGGAGGAACGCCCAAGTATACCAGTAAGTATGAAGTTAGATGTGGGTTTTTCATAGAATTCTTTATCAGATTGAGGAAGTTCTCCTCATTCCTAGTTTGTTTAGTGTTTTTATCATGGCAGAGTATTTAATTTTTTCAAATACTTTTTCTGCATCTATTGAGAAGATCATGTAATTTTTGTGTTTTATTCTATTGATATGATGTTTCATATTAATTGATTTTTAGGTGTTAAACCAACTTTGCATCCCTGGGATACATCCCACTTGGTCATGGTATATAATTCTTTTAAGATGTCACTGGTTTTGATTTGCTAGTATTTTGCCGAAGATTTGATTTTTTGCACCTATATTCAAAGTGATCATCTGTAGTTTCCTTGTGATGTGTTTATTTGGTTTTGGTATCAGAGTAAAATAGGCTTCATAAAATGAGTTGAACATGTTCTTGTCTCTTTCTTTTTTTCTTTTTTCTCTCTTTCATTTTTTAGAGACAGAGTCTCTCTCTGTCACCCAAGCTGGCATGCAGTGGCTCAGTCATAACTCACTGCAGCCTCAAACTCCTGGGTTCAAGTGATCCTCTCCCTTCAGCCTCCTGAGTAGCTGGGACGACAGGCTCCCTTCTCTTCTATGTTTCTGGAAGAGTTTATGAAGAATTGGTATTTCTTTTTTGAATGTTTGGTAGAATACAGCAGTGAAGCTATCAGGGCCTGGGGTTTTCTTTGTGGGTAGTTTTAAAATTACAGATTCAATCTCTTCACTTGCTATAATTCTATTCAGATTGCCCACAGAGACATACAGTTTTGCGTGTGGGCCCTTCCACAGCCAGAAGCATCTCAAGGCCCCTGAGCTCCGTGGATCATTGCAATTATTGGCGAGCTCCTGGGGGCTTCCGGTTGGGTAAATACATAGCTTCGGTGGAGGGCAGCGTGTGATTTGGGCATCTAAGTCCGTCAGAGGCTGAAGAAGACCCTGAAGGTGGGTCTGCCTCCTAAGAGCAGCAAGTGGGGTGAGAGGGGTCTGGGATTTGAGGGAGCTGAAGTGAGAGGGGTGGGCACGTATCACAATTCTATACAGGATTCCTGCTGCGGGGCCCTCCAGCTACTCCAGGTGTGCCTTCCTGGCATAAGTATACCCCTTCCATCCACCCTCCCTCCCTAATGACGGCTGTGTCCCTGGAGCCCTGGGTCTTGTTTAAACCCATGAGGGAAGGAAACCTCTGTTTTATTATCACATATCTTCAGTGTCCTGTAGAGGGTGAATGTGTATAGCAGGGGGTCTGAGTGGCTCAGGGGTTCTCGGAATTAATTTTTGAATAGAAGAATGTTCAGAGCAATCTCTTGGCTCTTGGCTCCTGGGAACCGGCAGGAAGACCCGCCTGAAGCCAGCAGGCCAAAGGGGTCAAGCTGTTTTATCTCAAAGTGCACTTTTCCCAGTGAATGTACCCCAGGTGTCCTACCCGCCAACACAGGTCCACAAGCACTGTCACACTCTGTGCTTATGCAGGGCACTGTGGGAGACAACAAAGCATAAGGCACCTGGCCCCTGCCCTGGAGGTGCTGACAGTGTAGTCAGGGGGAAACCAGCAGATTCGGTTGAACGAGTCCTCAGTTGTCCTCTCTGTCCCAGCCCTGTAGTGATTACCATTGTTCTCATGTTCCTGGTTTCAGCAAGAGTGACTGGCAGGCTGTGCTGGCTGGTGCGGGGCTGCACAGGAAGGCCCTTCAGCCCCTGGGCTCCTCTTTTTCTCCGCTTTTCTTGATGGGTGGTCCGATTTCGGAAAATATGCCTAGCTTTAGCCTTTTACTTTGGCAATTGTCTGCCTCAGCCAAGTCGTAAATGAATCCTCCCAACGCCCAACCTGTGGGTCACTGTCCTGGCAGCCGCTGGTCTCAGCTCCACAACCCTCCCAGGGAAGGTAAATGGGACAGGCGTGCACACACACAGACCTGCATGCACACACAGACACGCATGCACACACAGACACGCATGCACACACACAGACACACATGCACACACACAGACACACAGGCACACACAGACATGCATGCCCACACAGACACGCATGCACACACACAGACATGCATGCACACAGACACGCAGACACACACAGACACGCATGAACACACACAGACACACATGCACACACAGACACACATGCACACACACAGACACGCATGCACACACAGACATGCATGCACACACACAGACACGCAGGCACACACAGAGACACACAGGCACACACACAGACACGCATGCATGCACACACATGCACACGCACACTATCATGCACGCACATGAGATGTCTCTATTCTCCCTCCCAGTGGAGAGCCTCCGGGACACGTCCCCTACCACCCACTGTGGTTTAGTGGTTGAAGAATTTGGTAGTCTCTTAGTGAGACAATGTTTATACATTGGTCTCAGAGGGAGACATTTTGGGAAGAAGCCAAGAGATTTGGCCTAGTTTAGCCGAGCCCACACGAGAACTGGGTGTCACCCCAGGCACTGTTGGAGAAACAGGCCCCACAGAGGAGCCGTGAGGGACAGTTACTCTCTGTTCAGGAACAGGAGTCCAGGCTCCGTGAGGTGCATGCGTGCTGAGCAACGGAAGCTGACTGTGCTCTCAAGGAGGCGAGTTCAGACCCCCCAGCCTCCACTTTCAGCACTGGTTGCGGGTCCTGTGTGTGGGAGCCTGGCGTTCCTGCCTCATGCTCCTCCAGCATCTCCGGCCCTGACCCAGGTGCCAATGTGCTGGGCTGGCAGGCGTCCCGCAAAAAAGCGATGGCCTCAGCTCTCTTCGAGGTTGGATGGTTAGTCAACAACAGGAGTTAGCGCTGACTCTGTGCCGGGCATCACTTTAGGCCTGTAGTTCTCAACCAGGTGCTACTTTGCTCCCCAGGGGAGATTTGGCAATGTCTGGTGACATTTTGGGTTGTCACACCTGGGAGGCGGGGACTGCTACTGGCATCAGTTGGGTGGAGGCCAGGGATGCTGCCGAACATCAGTGCATGGGACGTGCCCCCACAACAAAGAATTATCTGGCCCAAGACGTCAGTAGGGCAGAAGTGGAAAGCTCCGAGCAGTGGGCTCCCTGCGGCGTTCGACCTAGACCAAAGCCCTACCCCCGGGAAGCTGGAGTCTTGTAGGGGCGGACAGACGGTCACCAGAGCAGGTCCCTGTCCTCCAAGTCATGTTCCGGAGATAGTTCATTTGTTAATCCATTCATTAAGTTCATTCATTCACTCGGGCAACCTTCAGGGCCCAAGGCCAGGCACGGAGGACAGAGAAATGGCACAGACACGGTGCTTCCCCTCAAGCCGCCAAGTCCAGTGGGAATCCCACTTACACGCACATACGCGTACGTGAACACAGGTGCACACGTGCATGTGAGAAGGGCTGTGCTGGTGGAATACAGTGAGACTGTTGGAGAGGAGGGTTCACAGCTCAGCCTTGAGGGGCCTTAGGAAGGCTTCCTGGGCCAGGGGAGCTGAGTGTTAAAGGACAGGGAGACTCAGAAAGGAAAAGCTATTCTCCATGGAGCCGCCCGCTTGGCCGCACTAATCACGCCTCCTGCCTGCGACAGTGTAGCTCTTGTCTCCCCGGTCCCCTCCCCTCACATCTTAGCTCTCTGTGAAATTGCATTTCTCACCTTGGCTGCCTCCAGCCGTCCATCACTGCCAGGAGAGGCCGTCAACTCCCTGACCCAGCCCCAGCCCTCAGATGGAGCGGGTGGAGGCCTCAATTATTTTCCCAACAATCAGAGGGGTTTAGGGGTGAGGCGGGGAGGGAGGGAAGAGAACTGTGGCCCCCAAGGACTTTAAATTGGACAGAGCGCCCTTTCGTACCTTCTGACTGCCTTTTGTATCTCATCTCTCTCTCATATGTAAACAGCATTAAAAATAATGAAAGGTCAGGCCCTGGAAGGCCTCACGATAGAGTCCGCTGGGGACAGAATCAAAAGCTGCTCACAGCTGGCTGCCCTGAGTAGGGTCTAGTGGAAGATGCCAGGGGTTTGGGGTCAGCAAAAATGGATCCTTGTCATGGCTGTTTCATCATCTTGCTGAGTGACCTCAGGTAAATTGCTTCACCTTTCTGGGCCACATGCGCCTCTTCTGTGACAGTCAGAGGAAGCCCATACCCAGGATATTGCATCATACAATAATAACATCTGGTGACATCACTGGCCTTTAATTGACAAGCGCAAAGCTGGGAATTTGAAAGGAAACATGCCCTGTATTTCCTCCCTCTCCCCACCACCTCTGCCCCCAGAGGTATTAGTGGCTGCGCAGATCACTGATGAGCCCAGCGGGGTCAGTAGGATGCATCAACATTCTCCAAATGAGCTTGATGCTTTCCTGACCCTGCACCTTGACCTCTGCCACGCCATTGCCCAGGGTGCCCTTCCAGCCCTCTCCCCACCCTTCCCACAAGGGGATATTGAGCTAGGATGGTGTCCCCTCTGGGGAGCCTCCCTGACCTCCCCGGCTGGTGTCTCTTCTGGCCCCCAAATGAACGTGGCTTGTGTCTTTGTTCCATCTTCAATGTTGTTTGCTTTGTGTCCCTGGCCAGCATCACAGGGTGTGGCCACCACAGTGTGGTAACTACCATCTCACCACCAGGTGCGTTTGACCTGAGTTAGTTGAGACTGTCAACAAAGCATTGCAGCCAGCGACGTTTGGTGCGGATCTGTGTGTTTCTGTGCCATAACATGCCCCTCTTTCACGTGTGGCCGGGCCACAAGGTCATGGGGAGGCTTGTGCATTGGAAAGCAGTGGCTCCTGAGTATATTGGAGGAAAAAATAACGGGGCCTGTGCACTGACAAGGGTCGGTTGGAGAGGTAGTCACAGACACCTTCAGTTGGGATCATTTAATTGCCAAGGAGAGAGGCCGATTAAACACCCCTTGAAAGGGGTTTACTGAAGGATATAAGGCTATCACGGGGTTCTAGGAACAGGACTTGCCTCCCAGTGGGTCCTCACAGAAACTGAGACCAGCGGGTAGTTGTGTTTAATAGGGTGCTGTGGGGAGCAGCCTCTTTCTGTTAAGGTATTTCTGCTTCTCCTGCACATTGGTTCTGCCCACCTGTGTCCTCAGACTGACTTCCACGCCCTGGTAACTCTGGCTTGTCCAAGCCAGTTCCACCAGGCCTTTCCAGCTCATGTGTGTGGACTTCTGCTACCTCTCACAGTTTCCCAGTTCCTTGGGTCTTAATTCCTAAGAAAGGAGTTTATGGCCCAATGCAATACGACAAAGTTCGCTGGCCAATCAATGGATGCAGTCCTCTTGGATCACCATGGTGCCTGGTGTCCGGGGGTGAGGGCCCAGGCGGTGCAGAAGGTGGCCTTGTAGGCAGTGGTAGTGAGGTGAGGCAGACCATTTTTGAGGGGTTTGGGGCAAAGCAGGGGGTGACAGATATACGGCACTGGTTTTTATACACAACCAGCCAGTGTGTAGCACATGATGGCTAAAATGGTGGGGGAACGGATGGAAGGATGGGTGGATGGATGGATCAATGGATGAAAGGCTGGGGTCTCTTTGCCAGGAAATTAGAGTGGTTTTGTGGCACCACTTTTTATGTTATGATTTATATTGCAAAAGAGAAGGTGGGGAGAGAGAGAGAGAGAGAGAGAGAGAGAGAGAGAGAGAAAGTTAACTAAGTCATAGTTTCTTAACCAGAGCCATAACGTGGCTGTTTGCTGTGCAAAGGAACCAGCGATGGGCAGCGTGTCTGGCTTTGGGGAGGAATGTTGTCAAGACAACCAATTTCCATGGTGTGGCCTTAGGACAGTGAGGACCACTATTGCTGCCCACTGACCAACTGGTCTTCCAGAGTGGACCAGGATCTCCCGGCCTTCAGAACAGTCCTTTATAACCCCCAAGCAGCACCTTCATCCTGTCACCTTCCAGGCCCAAGGCATGTCATGTGTGTCCGCTGTATCAAGTTCAAACTCTTCACCTGGCATTGGAAGACTCAACGCGCACAGCCTCATCAGTCACCACTCCCTGCCTGAGCCACCTGTCCTCCCCGACACTCCCTGCACCACCTTCTCTAGCAGTGGCCCCACGTCCCGGCCAGCAGTGTTGCAGTGCTTGAAATCCACCAGGCAGTGTGCTTTTCTCTTTACTCGTGTCAGAGTGTTTTAAGCTTCACAGTAACCCTATACGGTAGTGGTTATTCTGCTTATTTTACAGATGAAGACACGAAGGCCCAGAGACTTCAAGTCACTGTGAGCAACAGCTGAGAAGCAGCACGGCCTCCCCTCTGCTGACTTGCGTGGACTTCCAGTCCCCAGTCATGTTCCTTCCATAGCGTGAATGTCATCCAGCCTTCGAGAGGCGGCCCTCCCTGTACCTCCTCCCAACCCACACCCGCACCTCTTACTCATCTTAGGTTTTAGGTACCAAAATGATGCCATGGAAACACGTATTGCCTGTAGAATTTTTGCTTATGCCTGTGAACTATCTAAGTCGTGACTTCCAGCTATGTGTATGTGCCTTTTCTTATCTCCTCCAGAGCTGGGCACACGCAAGCTCAGTATGGCCCGGCGGATGCAGAGACTGCTGCGAAGGCGAGAGCTACGGCTGGGCCTGCATTCCTGGCGCTGCCGTGAGTGAACAGGACCACGCCTGCGGTGCAGCACAGGCCTCTATCTGCCCTGCCGTCAGATGGAGGTGACCCTTGTGTCCTGCTGACACCCCTGTGTCCCCACCAGATAGCACGATGTTTGAATCTTTCCATCTAGACTCGACATAATCTAATCAACAGATTTGCTAATTCTGAGCTCTTTTCTTTTCCAGCCTCGGGGGGGCCTTGGTCCCCTCATCTATAAAGCGAAGAGGTCTCCTTCCACTGACTGGCTTTGTGAGTTTATGGGAACTGGAGCCGGACGTGAGTCCCAGGTGCTTTTCTTCCGCTGCCGACCGAAGGAACCGCCTTTAGAAAGCAGTTTTCTCAGCTACTACTCCTTTGCACCGTCTCGGCCTGACCCCCAAACCTCTGGATGGGTAACCTTTAGCCTCTTATCCAGATGTGCTGTTCTGGTGCCAAATGGCTGAATATTTAGGAATATTTGCATACATGCCTGCCAAAACTGGGACCACAATCACCCCACCCCCAAACTGGAGATTGATGCTCTCTGACCAAGATCTATGAAAGTGTCACCCTATGAATAGCTCACTGGCATCCCGGGTCAGCCTAAGGTTTTCTGAGGAACATTTGGGAGTAATTTTGAAAACATTTTGCTCCTCTCTCTTTTCTTTGCACGTGGCAAAGCAAGAGGGGGAGAAGCCCGAGATCCATCCTTCCCACGCGGCTCAGGAGGTAGAGCAGGACTCCATTGTCCCCGGGCTCCTCCTGGAAGAATTTATAGTCTCTGCGGCTTGCAAATTACTGGAGGGAATGTGGAAACCTGGGTAATGATGTGGGAGAGAACATTCCCCAGCGCTGACGTAGGTTTCCCTGCACCGGAGAACCAGAGATTGGGTAATTGAAGCTCATGCTCTGAACGGTTATAGCAAAGGTAATCTCCATGACGGCATCTGAAATACGCCCCCTGCACTGGGAGGAGTGCAGTGGTGGGGAAGCCAGGCTCTGATGAATGAGACAGACCCAGGGATCTTCGTGCTTAAACCCGTACAAGGCCCAGGGTCTCAAGAAACTCAGAACTAAGGCAGGGTCCTTTCCCACAAAATGGGGTCCCCGTTGGGCAGTAGGATGAAAGCTAGTCTGAAGGGTAGAAGCTAGTCTGAAAACGCGGTGAGAACAGGCACTCTGCCTTTCCATCTCCATGTCCTTAGCTGCAAGCGCGGTCCCTGACACTCAGGGGATCCTTAGCATTTTTTGTTCAATGCAGGGATGAATGAATGATGAGTGAATAAATTAATAGTTCCGGAATAAGTGTGGTGACAGTTCGGCTCCGTTTCGCCTGTATTCATCTCACGGCTTGTGCCTTGGTTTGCCTAGAAGACAGTTATAGGAAGAGCGAGGTGATGTACAGCTCTGTTGTCCAAGAAGCAGTAGAGAGAACTGGAGGTATTTAGCTGTTAGCATAAAAGGCCTTGTCTTCAGGTTTCCGAAGGTAGGAGAAGGAGCAGCCTCCCTGGCACTGGTGTGTCAGGACTAGGACCGATAACTAGAGCTCAGAGGCAGGGCTGGGGTCCACCTAGTATCAGTCGCTCACATTTATTGAGTGCTCGCTGGGTGCCGGGCCCTGTTACTGTTGCCATTGCAGATGGCGGCCACAGAGGCTTAGGGAGTGTATTCATTTCCTAGGGCCGTGTGACAAATCACCGCAAACTTGGTGATTTGAAACAGCGGAAATGTATCCTCTTACAGTTCTGAAAGTCAGAAGTCCAAAATCAAGGTGGCAGGGCTGAACTTGCTCTGAAAGGGCTGCGGAAGGATCCTTCCTTGTCCCTCCCAGCTCCCGGCAGCTGCGGCAATCCTGTGTCTCCTTGGCTCGCAGACACATCACTCCGGTCTCTGCCGTCTGAGTGCCTGTGCCTCCGTGTCTTGCTTTGAATTTAGGGCCCACCCTGCTCACCCGGAATGACATCATCTCAAAATCCTTGATCTTAATTAGATCTTCAAAGATCCTTATTTCAAGCAAGGTCACGTTCACACATTCTGAGTGGACATTTTATTTCGGGGGGTGTTATGGGCCGAATGTGTGTCCCCCAAAATTCGCATGTTGAAGCCCTAACCCTCAATGTGATGGTATTTGGAAATGAGGCCTTAGGGAGGTGTCTAGGGTTAGATGAGGTCACGTGGGTGAGGAGCCCATGATGGGACTAGTGACCGTGTAAGAACAGGCAGCGGAGAGCTTGCAGGGAGACAAGGGCATGTCGCAGGCAGTGAGAACTCGCTGCCTATGAGCCTGAGTGAAGAGGCCTCGGAATGAAGCCATTCGCCAACATCTTGGTCTTGGACTTCAGCCTCCAGAACTAGGAGAAATAAATTTCTGGGGTTTTTTTTTAAGCTACTCAGTCTATAGTAATTTTTCTGTGGTTGTCTGAGCTAACTAAGGGGAGCACCATTCAACCCATGACAGAGAGGGTGAGCGGTTGTGGAGGTCGGTGGTAGCCAGCCCTCTTCCCCTGTTCCCTGTGGGAGCCTTTGAAAGGCTTTCTAACTGTTGAGCGAGGAAGTGCTTCCCTAGGAAGTATTGAGTTCTTCTGCGGGGGTTCAACTGGAGCCACTGATCTGGGATAACGTGGTGGGATCCCTTTGGGTCCTGTGATTCCACAGTAGCCCCCGGACCTTGCTCCTTGCCTTTTGTCCACGGGGAGAACCACCAGGCAAAGTCACCACTGTGCATGGAACTTAAGGCCCTGTGTGGTGTTTATGGAGGAGACACCTTCAACGGGAGCCTGACTCATGATCTCCGTGGGTATTTGGCCGGTAGAAAGGGCTGGTCTGTGCCGTGGTTATCAGTCTTCTAGGATTAGAGGGTTAAGATGGAGGAGGTGGTTATAAATCACCCAGACTGGGCTGGGAAGTCAGAGAGACCTTCCAGATCTTTCTGTTCCTTTTGCAAGACTGAAGCCGGGGAAAGCTCCATTTCATGCCAAGGGTGGGAGAGGGATGTTTCTTAGAGCTATAGGCCTTGCCAAATGTGAAATCAGTCCCCCCTTCCACCCTCCCCCCAGCCCAACCTCCCCCCTGGCCTCCCCTGGCATCTATAATTCCGTTTGTTGTGCTCGCAAACACCGTGTTGGAAGATTTCATGCTAATGAAAGGGTTTCTTGATTAGGTTACGCTGTTACTGTAAATGTTCCCTCATTATCTATGTTATGGTAGGAATTTGAAAAAGTATAAATTGAGCGTCTTGCATAATTTATAAAACCTGAATGTTTCCTAATTAGTTCGGTTAGGTTAATGATGGTGCAGCGTCACTTCTTCCTGGTCCCTGCTAATGACCTCTCCCCTCTTCATTTTGAACACTTTCCGTGATTTACAACACCCCCCACCACCCCGCCACCAAATCCCACAACCAGCTTCCAGAATGGCCCCATCCCGCAGTCAGCCGGAAGGGTGAAATGCCTTATGAAATGTGAATAGCTCCTTTTTTCTCTGCAATGCCCCCACTCTGCTTTGAGGCCAAGAGGCGGCCTGCTTAAGGTTGGCCAGCACAAATTTGTGTCCGGCCAATCCCCTGAAGAATGCCGGTGAAGTGCATTCCTTCGTGTTTGTATAGAGACCGGGGCTGCCCTGCATTAGCAGCCTGAGTTGTGAAAATGCTGGAGGAGGTGGGGGAGGGAAAAAAAAAACTCTCTCAAAAGGATTCTAAAATAACATTTTGCATCCTCAAGTAATTCCCAGTTCTCCCTGGCAACCATTCATTTCTTCCGAACAGCAGAAATTTGCAATATGAAAGTGGATTGGCTTCTCCCTCCCTTGGGGCCCCTGTATCTCTTCATCCAGCGCCTTGGGTAAAAAGCAATGCATACGTTTACAATATAAATGTGATTTAATCGACCTCCCTGTCAGGGAGAAATGGCAAGCATATCAAACAAGACCAAGATGTTAGAAAGAAAAAATCATAAATTATTCCAGTGACGAGTTTCTGAGCCGCCTCCCGGACTAGTAGATGATGCTATATAAGGCTGTTCCTTGAAACAATAATTAAGATAATTCTGTATGACAAGGAGAAAAATGTCCAGCTTTGTATGAAATGTGCTTCATGTTAGCGAGCAGAACGCTCGGTATTGATTACACTCCCCCTCGCCCCCCGCCCGTGGTCTCCCCGACCCAGCCGCTGCAATTCAAGGCTAAAATTAATTGAATGATGCAACATTTCTTTTCTTGAATCCTTATTTACCGTACATGCCTCCTAGAAGCCATGCAAAGTGGGCTGGCCTCTAATTCTCTAAATTGATCTCTTCCTTCAGCAGTGTCTGGGAGAACGCTCACGTGTGTGCGCGCGCGCGCGCACACACACACACACTCACACACACACACACACCCTCGGCTGGGTGTCCATTGTTCTCCTCTCTGGAAGGTATGATGTCTCCCCTCAGGGGCAGATTTGATGGACATATCAGTACAGCAGAGCCCTAACTATTCCGTTACGAGGCCACCACGGGGCTCTCCTACAGAAATACGGCAATGCCAGAGGTCCCCCAGTGCAGACAGCTGCAGACAGGGCTGTCTTCCCCCCCACGCCCCAGCTACCCTCCCCGCTGCAGTCTATAGAACAGCATCTGACCTCTGCCTAGCAGAACATCCATTCTCCTCCTCTCCCTGCTTCCGATCTCCCAGAGTGCAGCGTGGACCCAAAATGGACCCCTCACCCTCCCCTCTTCTATTCTATCTGCTGTATGCTGAGACAGTCGTCCCCCCTCCTGTGAGAGGCACTGGGCAATTCCTGGCAGAGAGATGGTTTATGGCCTTGGCTCTGCTGGTTTTTCCGCGGCTCTATTTCATCCTGACTGCAGTGGCTGCCGCAGTGGCGGCTGGTGGAGAGCGAGGCACAGCCTCAGGTAGTTAATCCACGGTGCAGTCCCTGGGCACCTGCAGCCCGGCTCATGCCTTCCCCTGCCCAGAGAAGACAAGAGAGCAGCGGCGAAGGTAGCTGCTGCAGGCAGGGTGCCCATGGGCAGGGGCCAGGAGGCTGGATTCCAGCGTCCCTGGACTTGCTGGGTGCCCAGAACAGGGCCCTGCCCTTCTCTGAGCCCGGCTTCCTCACCGCAGAGGGCAGGGTGGGGATTACAGGCAGCAGCCAGTGACAGGGTTGGCACATTGTGTACAATCGGCGACTTAAAAAAAAAATTACAGAAGCGCTTAGGCAATGGTGAGATGAATAAATGGCTCTTGGTTTGACGGTCCTATTTGTGACAACCCAGAGCCTGGTCCCCAGGGAGCCATCCTTTCCTGAATGATGACAAAGGAAGACTCTTCTCTTCTGCCCTGAACTCCAAGGGACAGTGGTTCCACTGAGCCCTGTGAAGCCACTCTTTGGGGTCAGGCAACGAAGGTGCCCATGACCACCTGCCCTAGTTGTCTCCAGGAGACATGGTAACATCACTCAGCTGCAGCTACCACTCATGAAGCCAGATGGTGACAACCAGATCTTGCGGGGGCCTGGGGTGGGGAGGCTGGAGGGAGAAAAGGCAGTGCCGGTGCCCAGAGCCCACTGCTACGGGAGCGAGGGCTGCCTAGGTGGGCACGGGTGGGAGGGGGGCTAGAAGACAGGACAGGGAGAAAGCAGACAGCCTGTGGGAGCTGGGCCCATGGAGCATGAATAACCCATGTCCACCTACTCTTGAATTAGCCAATCTGGAGGCGAAACTCCTCAAGGAAAAGGACCACGAGAATCTTGTCCACTCTCCCAGAGCAGAGCACAGCGCCAGCACATAGTAGGCGCTCAGTAAAGGAGTGGAGGGAAAGATGGGGGCCCAAGAATCCCTGTTGAAGGGAGTGGGTGCCAAAGCATCAGCCTGGGGCACTCCGGGACCATTGCACCCTGAGAACAGTTGTCGAAAGGCCACGTGGGGAGGCCTCTTGCAGCCGGAGTCTCTCTCCCCACCTGCCCTCTGTGGGGAGGGGCTGGCGCAGCACCCGGAAGGCGTGGGTCTTGCTTTTGTTGGAAGCCTCGCATCTGGCGTGAAGCCCGGCCCAGGCAGCGTCGGAACTGTCCTCCTCTGACCCCAGATGATGCATCAAATCCGCAGACATCTCTGAATCCCCGCACAGCCTGGTGCCCTGTAGGAGCCCGACAAGGACTCGCCGAGTGGTTGGCTGCTTGACGGAGAAGCAGCCCTTCTCTGCTGATGAAAGAGCAATTAAGACTTTAGGAGCCTGCAGTCTAGACGGGGAGCTGTCGAGTCGCACATAAGTGGGTCTGGGAACTGGTAATAGGAGATGGGGAGGTGGGGGCGTCCTAGAGAGGAGAAGCTGCTTTAGGCGGTGCAGGAGGGAGCTGGGGGCGCCTGGCGGGAGGGGCGGGCCTGTGCACTGCTTAGCAGGAGACAGTGTGCAGAAAGTTCCAGCTCCTCTGCCTCCCTGCTCTCTCTGTCTAGCAGGCTTGTTTTTACACTGTTTTCTTTAATGACTTTTCACCACAGTCAAAACAACTCTCTTGTCGATTTATTACCTTAAAAATAGTTGAAAAGATGACACCTGGGGAGAAAGTGCTTGGAAAGAACAGCTACTCTCTGCGTGCTCCCCTGGCTCTGCCTCTGGGAAGAGCCTTATGTTTGAAGACCTGCATTTTAATCCCGGCTGTCTCTCCAGGTTACGTTGTGACCTTGGCCAAGTCACGGTACCTCTTGGAGCCTCAGATTCTTCACCTGTAAAACAGGGTTAAGGCTCACTGGTGCGTGGGAATGAATCATGCCCAGAGCATAGCTCCACACCTGTGTGCTTGGCCCATCTTCTTGCACAGGAAGCCTGGGAAGGCTTCCTGGAGGAGGTGGCAGAGAAGATAGTTGCTGGATAAAAGCTAGGGCTGGGAAGTTGGACCACTGCAGGCTGAGCTTCTGTGGGACTCCCAGCAACAACAAGTCCAGGCGTACCCATTCCCCACCTCCATTCCTGGGTCCTCTCCTCACCCTCTGCTTCCCCATCCAGGAGGCATCACCCCTGCAACCTTCCCTCTGCCCGGCTTCTCTGGTCCTCAGCACAGCACTCTGCCACCTGCACCCTCCTGGCTGGGAGAGGGTGCAGCCTTGGCTTCCAGAATTTGGGAGACTTTTGATCGCTCTCTTTTGTCCACGCGTGATTAGAGTGAATCCAGCTTGGAGACAATTAGCAAATTATTAATATTATTAGCAGTATCCGTTTGTGTGGTGCTACCCTTTAAGGAGCCCAGCCGATTTAATCAGGGCTGGTTAATGGGAGTGCTAGCAGCTCCTCTCGCTCCCGACCACTCCCGACGTGCCTCGGAAACCACGAGTGGATGGGTACACCGTGTTCACGGGAGCTCGGCGTTTTGTGCAATAGGAAGACTCCCCGCGTTGCGTGATGCCCAGTGCTCACGGCTCGCTCGGCAGATCCGCTGGGAGCTGGAGAGCTGGAGAGGCCCTTCCTACCCCCTGCTCCCAAGGGTCTCCTTACCCCGCAGCCCACCCCATCACTTCCTCCTTCCTCCCCTCCTCGGCCTTCCGTCTTCAGGTAGACTCTGCTCCAGTGGTTCTCAGACCTGGACCTGAGTCAGAATCACCTGGAACACTTGTCGAAACAGAGTGCTGGGTGTCGCTTCCAGGGTCTCTGATTCAGGGGGAAACGGGTATGGCCTGAGAATCTGAATTTCTAACAGTCCCCAGCTCACTCCCCACACCGGGTTCTGTGGGGCTGGAGAAGGGTCGGGGGTGGATATTTCTTAAAGCCCCCACGGTGATTCCGACGTGCAGCCAGGGGTGAGTGGAGGCCCTTCCTTGGGACACAGCCCGTTTTCCAGGGCTCAGAGGCTCTGTTGGATTAACAGGAGCCGATCGTGGACGCCTGGGTGCTGGCTTTGGTGCCTGCTTCTGGGTTCTGACTTCCCATGCCCAAGTCTCTGTCTTCTCTTGGCCTTCCCTTTCCTTCCTGGCAACACCCCTTTCTTCTACCTCCCTTTCCTGCTCCTGTAACCAGTTGGGTGAAGGATCCCAGCCCAGTGGAGTGTAGTCATGGCATGGTTTTGCTTTTTCTGTCCTTCTCACTCTGGCTCAATCTTTTTGTTCCTTACAATGTCACAGGCAGTCCCAGGACTTCTGGTCACTTCCAGTTGTGAGAACCTTCTCTGGTCTGGTATGAAATGACAGTGTCGCTCCTGTGTCCAAGCTGTCTCCTTGCAAGGGGGAAGGAGAAATGGCCTTCTCATCCATGACTCTTCTCCCTCCTCTCTGGGTCCTGGGAAGTGTGGAGACCCTCTTGCTTCAGTGTCTGTTTTCTTGGCTCTATAAGGCTCTACCTTCCTGCTGTGTCCACACCTCCCAGTGGCTGCCCTCTCTCTAGTGGTAGTCTCCATGGAGACGATGAGTCTGGATTCTTAAGGGGCAGTGTCCAGCTTCACCCTGTCCCCTTCATCCCTGACAGTGGCCCCAGGGAGGGCCTCATCTGGATGGCGGCCACTTGGGCAACCCATGACCCCTGCCCTGTCTTCTAACTTCTGTGCTCATGTACGTGGAGCCCTGTGGTCCTCTCTGTCTCTTTAGGGCTTAGGAAAGCCAGGATGGATGGAGTTGGTGGCCCCCCATTTCATTTCCAGCCCTCTAAGCCCTCGTCCCTTCTCACTGTGCAAGTGCCGGTCTCTGCAGTAGGCTGCAGCCTCCTTCCTTCAGCTAGGCCAGCTAGGAAGACACTACTTAGTGTTCGTGTTCCCCTCAAGTTCCAGGGACATATGTTGTCCTGTCCAAAGGACTCCCCCATCCATGTTTCACACTTCTGCATCCAGCCAGCGTCCAGCTGGGGTGGGCGGTGCCAATGTCCTCTTCCTGCGGACCCTTGTCTCCAGGAACGAGTCTCCCGGAGGCCTTTCTTCCGCTTGGCTGGGGGGAGAAGAGCATGTTCTCACCATGAGTTCTGCTCTTGCACAAGGCCAAAGGGCTCAGCAGGTTTCCCTCTGCCTTTCGGAGTGCTCCCAGGTGGGGACAGGGGTGAGATGAGCGGAGGGCAGTTGGCGGCAGTCCCGTGGGGAGCTGGCCGGCCCTGCTTGTCAACAGCTTTCTCAGCATGGAGTTGCCAGTGCTCCTTCATCACGTCATGGGCTCGAGTGGCCAAGCCCAGACCCACGGGGAAGTCCCACTCAGCATCCTGTGATCCCCCCACCCCTCGGTCCTTCTCCCCTGTTTGTCCTCCCTCGCTTCCTACCCTGGACATTCAGCGAGCCTGGCTCTGTCCCAGACCCTCTTCCAGACACTGGGAGATACAGACACGTGACATTGGCTCACTGAGAGGTGGCAGAACTGTCACCAGCCACCATCCCATGCCCACGGGGAGCTCCTGGTCTGCCAAGTGGCCAGGCCACCACAGCAGCGTGGCCAGACTGTCGTGAGGCCAGCCCAGGGGTGTGGAAGCACAGGGCAGGGCCAGCTCACCAAGCTTGGGGGTTGGTGCAAAGCTTCCTGGCTTGGAAGAGGTAGTGCCCGAGTGGGACCTTGAAGGGTGAGAAGGAGTTTGCCACTCAGACGGGAGAAGAGCATTTTATGTTGAGGGAATAAAATATGAAAAAGGGGCTGATGCAGGGGTGTTGGGTGTGACTGGAGCATAGAGGAGGTGACAGGAGGGGAAGGGGGAAGGGACAGGAAGGGAGCAAGTCATGACGGGCCCTGCAGAGCATGCCAGGGCCAAGAGCACTCCTCAGAAGCGTCCCAGAGGGAGCTGGATGAGCACCCTCTCCCTCCGCCCCAAAGCTCTGTCTTGGAGGTCCAGCTGGCCACGTTCTTCACGTGGTGGCAGCTCTGAAGCCCCAAGCACTTGAGTTGCCAGCTTTCCCAAGGTGGGGAGTCTTCCCATCTTGACTACAGCAGGACAAGCGCATGACGGGCGGCAGCACCCAAGGGCGATGTATCTCCCTTTGGGTCCTAACTCCGATGGGCTCTCATGGGAGGAAACCCAGGCATCAGGACAATCGCTAGCTTGATTTGTCTGGGGAAGTCTTTGGCTGAAATATTATATCAGTGACAGAAATCTTGGCTGGGAGATGTGGAATTCACAGAACTGGAATGAGTTACCTAAGGGAAAAAGCAGAACAGTGATTATTTTTTGGAGGTGGGACTTTTAGGCATGACATTTTTAAAACGCACGTTTCCATTTCTCATGCGTTCTATGAGCATATGTTGCTTTTCGACAGGAAAAAAGCCCACGTTCATTCCACAGCTATTTATCCAGTGCCTATTTACTCTCATGCCAGCCCTTTAGAGGCCCTGCCAATCCAGCGGTACAGGAGACAGGCCCCCCGTCACCCTCCCAGAGCGTGACCCTGTCTCCTAGGTGGCGAGCCCCTGCTGGGGCCCTGGTCTAGGGTACTTCCCGTGCAATCTCACTAGACTTGACAATGACTTTTGAAAATGTGTATAATTAATGTCAACTTCTGGATGAAGGACCTAAGGCTCAGAGCAGTTAACTCACTTGGCCAAGGTCACACGGCAAAGGAAGTAGCCGTGCTGGATTTCCAGCCCAGCCGAGTTTGGCTCCAAGGGCTGTGTCCTTTGATGTTGATTCTTTTGGTCTATAGGGCTCCTACGCAGGCTGTGCCAGGCCTGATCCTTTATGCCTTGGGTGACCCTGAGGAAGTCACACTGTTTCTCTGAGCCTAAGGATCCCATCTATAAAATAAGGGTAATTGCACGTCCCTTAGAGCCTTGCTATGGGGCAAGTTATTTAAACAGTGCCCGCCACTGTGCATGCCTAGCCAGCGAGCACTGCTAATGACAGTGCACGGTGATGTGAGTGGGTGTTGGGGTCCTTGCTTCTACCCCAAGAAAGAATCCATCATTTCTCCTGTCTGTTTCCAGTTCCTGGCTTAGAAGATCCAGGTCCTGGGCTTCATTAAGCTCCTATACCCAAACCCAGAGGAATGGAATCTGTGTGGGAAAGGTAGTAACAGTACTGCCCCTGTGCCCCTGCCCCTGACCTGGCTCCCCATGGCTGTCCCCGCCTCAGGCCCAGGCTCAGCCTCATCCCCGAGCCAGTCCAGACATAGGCTGTCATAGAGCAGCAGTCTCCACCCCGTTCACAGGTGGTCTTAGGGTTAGTTACAAAGACCAAGGCCAGGGTCAGGCACGGGCAATCACGCCGTAAATCCTTCTTTTGCTGTTCATTATTACTGCTGCTTTGGACCCCTGTTTTCTCACAGGCACTTTATGCTCGTCATCCACACTTCCTGCTTGGTTGACGTCAAAGCACATGGCTCCACCCTTATTGGAACACAGGAGTCTGCCCTGCTGGCTCTGCTCGGAGATGACAGTCATGCACTCTGCAGCCCGAGGAAGAAGTAACTCTGCTTCTGGAGGGTTGCCGAAAGGTTGTGCTGTCCGCCCACCTCCCAGGGGAGTCTGTGCTTCTCCTTCTATTGAGTCAGGCCGTTCCCTACCTTGCTGTGTATTTGTTCCCAGCAGAACTGCCTCGCTGAGCTCCACCTTGGCAGGGGCCATTGGCTTGCGTTGAAGGCAGGATGTTGGGAGAAGCAGCCCTAGGAAACTAGTTATTGTGTCTATTGCAGGAGGGACCTGCCAAGGAAATGGCTGGGAAATATTTCTCTCACTCTTAGAACTGGGAAAAGGAGGGCCGAGTCTGGAGAGCTTCTTTTTATCTTGTGGAAACCAGACTGTATTAGTCTCCCTCTCTGTTTCATCTGCTCATCTGCTGGGACGCGCGGAGTCCAGTGTGTGGCCCACTGCTAGGAGCTGCCCAGGGCCGCGGCACCAACACCTCCGCGTGCTGACCTCATCCTTGTCTAGGGATTGACTGAGCATGCTCCTCCCTAGGGTTGCTCTTTGGGCTTTCCTTTGGGGATCCATCTCTGCATCTGACTTAGGTCTCCCCACCCCTGTCAAGCCAGCCTGGGAGCGGGTCTTCCTTGGGTCCTGGCTGCCTCTCTTCCCAGCAGACCTGTGCCTTCCTGGCCCATAACAGATGTGGTTGACATTTCCCGTTTCCATGGGAACAGAGTCTGACTGTAGCCAGACAACTGACTAGAGAGGCTAAGGAGGAGTGTGTGTGCGTGTGTCTGAGGCTACTCTTGGAGCCCAGGTTTCTCGTGCACTTTCTGTCCGCCTTGCACCGCGGCGGCAGCCTCCTCTCGCAGTAATCGCGCCCTGTTTGCAGCTCCTTCATCTCCATCGCTGAAATAATATTGCACCGGGGTCCATCCATCTGCATAATCATCTTAACCTGCTCCCACAAGAGAGTTTAAAAGGTCTGGGCTGTTGGAAAATGACCATAAAGCCTGCACGCAGATACCTTTAGCAGCAACGCCAACATCTATCACAGGGTAATTACGAGCAGGGAGCAAGGGCTCCGGCCGTGTCGGGAACTGCTGGGGCCGTGTCCGTCCTGCCTGTTGACAGGAAAGGGAGGGAAAGGCACGGGAAGGCAGCCCGGGAAGGGGAAGAACAGTTTGCGCGGCAGAAGAGGATTTCTCTTTACTGGAGGGAGCGCTCAGCTTCTCTAAGGGGAGAGAGCTGTGCCCAAGACTATCTGGGGACTCCTGGGTCCTCTGTCCGCACATGGGCTGTGGTTTTCTGACACTGGAAAAGAATGAGCAGGGCTCTTCCCTTCCTACTGTGTCCCAGGTCCTAAACTCTTTTCCCGAATGTCTGTGTTGTCTTGAACAAGCCCCTTCCTCTCTCTGTGACTCCATTTTTCCATCTGTAAAATGAAGGGATTAGACGAAACCATCAGTTCTCAAACTATGATCCGTGGAACACTGGGGTTCACCAGCCAGGTTAGGGAGGGGGAAAGGCGTAGGCAGGAGAGAGACCCCTCCACTCCCCTCCAACCACAACCGCTTTGCTTCCATTGGCCCTACATTCGGGGTTCCAAGGAAGACCACACGTGAAAGGATGGGTTCCTGCTACTAGAAGTGCTGACCCCTTCTGGGCTCCAAGGGCTCTTAGGGCCTCTGGAATCCATAGGGTAATGACACTAGATTCAGAACACCAGATTTTGTCATCCCCCCTTAAAAAGTATCTGTCACTAGCTTTATTGTGTTGAATCCAACCTCTCCTTCGAAATAATAGTCCCTGTGCAGACAGAGAGTGAGGTTTGAGGGAGTGTGGAGACTGCGAAGGGTCAGGCACAGTGACGGTAGGACAGCCCTTGAAAAGCAGTGACCAGGGCGAGCTGCCCACAGCCTGCCTCCCCGGGCCTCCAGCTGCTCCACCTCATCGGCAACACTCGGGGCTGGGGGCTGCTCAGCAAGCCTGCCCTCCCGGTCTCGAACCTGCAGAGCTGATATCTTTCCACCCCTGACCCCCAGCCGTCAGCTCTGAGCGGGGTGCCCAGCGCCTGGCTCTGACCCGCGTGGAGCCTCGGTCACCTCCTCCCAGCGTCCATCAGCTGCCTGAGCGGTCGGTGGAGGCCGGCTGCAGCCTCTCTACTGCTGACCCTTCGTTCTCCCGCCCCTTGCAAACTCCCGGTGTCTTGTCTCTGATCCTGCCGCAGTCTCCCTGCCTTCCTCTGGGGTCAGGCTCTCATGACTGCAAGACTCAGTCTCCCCCACCTAATTTTCCAGCAAAGAGGAGATCAAGGTAGCTCTCTGCCCTGGTGGCACCACCATGGTGACTTTCAGAATCCACCCGTCACCTGTAATGAGCACCAGTTGTCAAAGGCTCTCCTTACAACTTTGCCTTGGGACAGTGGGGGGTCCAAAGCTGAGGGTGTCCTGGGGACTCCTTTGCCGAGTGCAGCTCCCCTCACCCAGCCATGGTGTGGGGGCGTCCCTCTTACAGTGTCTGCCTGGGCGGGGCCGGTGGTACGTGCTAGTGGAAGCCCGTTTTTGGATGACTCTGAGCAGAAGCTCCAAATGAAAGACATCTGAAAGCAAAGTTGCCGGGGAACCCCTTTCTTATGGTCCACCCATGCTTCCCACTCCATTCACCTTGACCTAGTCCGTGCCCTTCCCTTCCTACTCGAGGAGACCAGCCTTCTGAGGTCCTGGAGGCCCAGGAAGGGGAGCATGCCACAGGCCATCCTGGAACCAGGTCTCTGACTCTAAGTCTACTTCTCATCGCTCCCAATAAAGCCACCTGTGCCTCAGCAGTTGTATTAGCTGGAGGACCCTTGTGGCTGTGGATGTCTGGCAGTCACATGGAAGCTCAAATAAATTCTTGCAAGATATTGTGGGGTGCTATTCATAGAAAGGGTAACTTCCAGGGAAGCAAGAGACTTAGTTGTGGTCTCAAATCTGCTAAGCTGCTGTGTGACATTGGGTGAGCAGCTTGTCTTCTCTGGGCCTCAGCACCTGTAGTTCTACAGCAAGTAGTCTGACTTAAGGGATCTCTTGAGACCCCTTGAGGGTCCCCCGGCTCTAGGTCCTACCAGGATCTTTCCCGAGGCATGAGGGAGAAGCTCGGGATGGCAGTCAAAAGCACATGGAGCAAGACAGGCTTGGTTGTCGCAGTGGAAGAACATCTGTGACGGTTCCTTCTCTCCCCTCTTGGCCTGGCCCCAGGGCCCCGGCTGGCACAGGGAGCAGGCTCACACTCTGTGTCTTCATCCCAAGGTCCTTCCTGGTAACCCACTAGTGACAAATGCCCGCAGCCTCTCCGTGACGGGAAGCGGGCAGGAAGCATCTCGGAAAGTGCAGGGAGCCAGCCCTCTGCATGCGGCAAAGTCCCACATATTCTTGTTGGGCACCTACCTGGGCAGGTGTGAAGTGACAGAGAGGAGGAAGCCCAGCACCCACCCTCATGGTGCACGGACTGGTGGCGCAGGCGGCAGGTGCTGCTGAGGGTACAAGTCTTAGTTGACTCAACTGTTGAGACAAGTCACCTGTCTCTGTTTCCTGGCTCTGCGGCTTCCTCCACGGCCCAGCCTGGGCGGCTGGCAGAAACCCGCCACCTCAGCTCTCCTGTGACTGTCCTCTGCCTCCCAGGTGGGGGCACGGGTGTCACGGGGAGGACCTGTGACCCTCCGCTCTTCCAGCCTGCAGGGCCCCTTCAGGGCACAGCTCTCTGCTACCTTCTGGCCCTGTCTGTGACACGGGGCTCCTTTCAGGGCTGCCCACGGTGTGGCCCCCGAGTCCCTTCAGGGGCCTTTCCTCGCCCTGGTATCCCGCCTGGCAGCAACAGAGACAGTGGCTTCCCTTTTCTTGAGGAACTTTCATTGCCCACCTCCCTCCAGCTTCGGGACATCTCTTTTTGGTAGCAGAAAAATACTTCTGTGTTCATGTTTCTTCCACGCTCCCTGCTTCCTGCTAAGAACCCGGCCCTGCAAACCCTCCATGTTCTTCTGACAGATTTACGCTTGTAGGAGCAAAAGCCAGGAAGTCCAGCAGGTGCCTTCTGTGTCCTCCTATGTGGCAAGGATGCTCAGAGACAGGGGCAGGGAAAGGAAAGTGGAAAACTTAGAAGGGAAAAGACCCCCTGGGTTGGTATTTTAAAGTAGCACCCTGGTGCACCCTCTGGGTGGAAGCCTATGCAGATGCGATGCTCACTGAAGGGGCTCATGACTGAGGTACCCAGGAAACAAGCAGAGCTCAGACATAGACTGGATTCTGTGGTGCGGCCCATGCCCTGGGCGGGGACAGGACAGGACAGGGCCCTGGCTGCACAACGGAAAGCCAAACACAAGGACAAAATAGCACGAAGCCACACTTGGGCCAAGGGGAGGTCCACAGAAGTCCCAGCCCCAGATGGCACGCAGAGAGAACGTGGCCAGGTCCCGGACCGCAGGAGGGAAGAGGAAACCTAGCTCTGGATTCAGAAGACAGGAGCAGGGGTGGGGTATGGTTTTACAGGTCAGTCAGAGGAGTTCAAGCCTGGTCGTCAGGCCACAGGGAGCTATGGAAGGTTTTTGAATGAGGGAGTGGGTGGTGTGAGCACTGGAAAGGTCCTGAATCAGTTTGGGGAGAAGAGAAGAATGGATGATCACTGAGCTGGGGGCTGTTGCGGAGCCTTCTTAAAGGACTCACTCATTCATTCACTCAACAAATACTTATCTAGCACCTTCCATGTGCCAGACACTGATGAATGAAATAGACAAACTCTGTCCTATGGCACTTACATTGTTGTTGAGGGAGACAGATAAAAGTCAATCAACATATAAACGTATATACCAGGTGGTGATGTAGGCTCGGTACAGACGCACAGCAGGCTAAGGAGGCAGCGCGAGAGGGGATGCTCTTTCGGGTAGGGCATCCCAGGAAGCTTCTAGAGCACTTGGCATTGGAGCAGAGACCTGAAGAGAATGTGGGGGTCAAGTTGTCCTAAAGAAAGCGCTGGCTTCAGGCAGTGACAACGGGTAGAGGGTGCATTCTAGGCCAGATAGCTGGTGAGAATGCAGCCTTCTGGAAGAGTTCGTGAGAGCTGCCACCTGCCAGTCTTGTGGGCAGAGGCTCTGTGGGCTGAGCTTTGGGGGATGCAGTTGGGGGAGGCAACGTCATTTGGGACAGGAGCTCCGAGGCCGGGCTGAGGATTTCAATCTTGCTTTGTGAGCCTCGGAAAGTTACTGAGCAGGACAGGAGCAGCGCAGTGGAAGGTGCTTGGGCCCCTGCAGGACGCTCCCCTCCAAAAACACGGCGGGGCAGTCAGGGCAGGAGCCCAGGAGCGGACTGAGCATGCTCAGAGAGCCCCTCCTTAGCAATCACTAGAAGCCTGGCCCAGGGCTGGGCCGTATCCGCTGGGGACCTTCTCCATATCAAAGGGGAGATTAGCTGCAAGCCCCTAACGATGCTAGATGTGCTGCCCACACTCACCAGCGAGGCCTCCTCCGAGACTGTCAGCTTTATATCTGCTTCTTTTTATCAATACGGGCAAATAATTCTCTAGACATTTATCATTTTAAACTGTCACAGTCCAGCGCCTTTCCCGAGGACCAAAATCAATACTGATCTTGGTTTGAATACTTTTCTGACAAGGTTCCTATTTGTAGATTCACAAGTAGAACTAATGTGTGTTAAAGCTATTCAGTTTGGCATTTTGCAGCTCCATTGACACATTAAATATAGGCGTTCACTACGACGATTAACCTTACAACTATTAAGTAATAAAAATCCTGCATACATATTTATTAGCTGAACATCCTGCTCTCCGGCATGATGCCTTCCCCGATGGGAGGGAAATCAGAGAAGATGGAGACGGCTGCTGGAGAGGTGAGCTCACTCTTTCCAGAGGACGTCAGGAGGGATGTAGGGATCCCCCAGCCGCTGTCTTGGTGGGGAGAGGAGAAGCCGCTCTGGGATGGAGGTCCAAGGGGATCTGGAGCTGATCACGGCCTGAGGTGGGCAGAGCTGAGGTGTCCTGGGATGGTGAACCCAGTGGCTTCCTGAGATGAGAAACCAGACTTCTTCATTCTTGATGTTTCTCTTCTTGGGCCTCAGTTTCCTCATCTGTATAATGGGATCAGACTAGAATTGTGTGCCTCTTGGCCTTCTAATGTCATGGCATGCATAGAGAAGGATAAAAGTTGTACAACCTCCGGGGGTCAACAGGCAAGCCTGCTCATGGCCAGCAGTGACCATCTTGGAGGACTCTGGCTGCCCCAGAACCTCCTCTGGCCGTCAAGAAGGTTAAGAGAATCAACATCTCAGAGGGCTGGTAACTCACTCCCCCGATGTGCACCAATGGGGCTATGAGTAGATGAGCTCAGAGGTCCTTTTCCGGGCTGATGCTTGGTGACTCTAAGTGCGTCCTAGCCCATGGGTGGCGCCTCTGCTTCCTGGATGCTGTCTTCCCTGGGCCAGCATCAAGAAGGGTGCCGAGCACCTGTCTATTTCCTGGCACAGGGATGCATGGACGCAGGCATCTTGGGTATGGGCCCACGCAGAGGTGGGGCAGACACCTACCTATGTCTACCGCTGCTCTGACCAGGTGAGGGCCTGCATCCTTCCTCTTACCAATAATTTGCATACCTCCTGAGCAGGGGGTTCATAATGGGACCGGTGAGGGGTTCTGGAATCAGCACTCCCAAATTCAGATACCCTCGCCAGCCATGGGGGCATTTGTCTGTCTTCCCCATTCAGCAATACTCACGAGAGCAGGCCCAGCCCCAGGCCCAGGGTGGGCTGCGATCGGGGGTGGTACAGCTGAGAGTGGGACACAGTGCACTGGGGGAAGTGAGGATTCTCCATGCAACTGCAGCACATGCAGTAAGTGCCAGGAGAGGGAAGGGGCAGAGATCAGAGAAGGCTGCCTGGAGGAAGAGACCTCTGCTCCAAGACTCACCGGATGGGCCAGGATTAGCCAGGAGGAGGAGAGTGGAGGAGATGAGTATTGTAGACAGAGGGACAGCATGTGGGATGGGACGCTGAGGTGGCCATGAGTAGGTGCCTTGGTGACCTCGCCCCCTGGGAGCCCCACCTGAGCAGGGCCCCAGCTGCTGCTCTCTGACATCCAGGGTGGCTGCGTTTATGTTCCCAGCCAGCGACTGAGCCCGGCCGGAACGTTCCAGGAGGCAAGGGCCGTGCTCCGACCCCGAGCTGTGGCCTTGCCACACCCCTCTCAGACTGCGCAGCAGCTCTCTTTCCCTGGTGGCCAGAGCTGCCCTGTGACCCGGCAGTGGCCCTGCCACCTTTCCTGCCTTCCTCTCCGTTTTCCCTCACACGGACGTTTCCCTGTTAAATTCCTCGCACGCTGACGCCCGTCTGGGTGCCTGCTTCTGGGAGGACCCGGATCGACACCCGCAGGAAGCGCTTCAGGGACTGAAGGGGGTGCATTCTGGCCTCAGGGTGAAGTATGAGGGTGGAATCGTGGTTTCCATTTTATAGACAAGAGAACGAAGTCTCAGCAGAGCTCAGGATGCAAAACGCTTTTTCTCAACAGCATGACGTGAAAAGATGGGGGCCGCGCTGGTGGCTGTTGAAGGGTTAGAAATCAGAGCCTGGAAACCCGGATGTGATTTGCTGTCTCATGAAGTCTTCCCACTGGAGAAAGGGAAGTGCTCTTGTCTCCAGGAACATTCCAGAAGATCAACAGCTTTGGCACATGTACTCTGGGTCTGGGGTACGAGCCCGGGTCTATCTCACTGCAAAGCACCGCCCCGTCCTCTGAGGCGTCGCACACTGTCCGCGTGCCAAGGATCATCAAAATCTGTCACCTGGTCCCGGTTGTAGATGACAAGAGGATGCTTCCACCTAGACTCCGGTTACGACCACAGGAAACGCTGCCGGGCAGGTGGACCTGGGGTGCACAGCTGCTTAGACACAAGGCGACTCTCTGGAGTGGCCACTGGGAGCCCCACGCACGGCTGAGAGGCATGTGGGCAGCTTTGAAGCATCGTGGTTTCTCTCAATATCCTTGTCCCTTGGCCTGTCCCGCCTCCTCCTGAGCCCCTGGGTGGAGGGCTGGGGGCACACTGGCTTTCATCTGACCTCAGAAAAGAGGGAAGGAGGCCTGGGGTTGAGGCCGGCTCTTTCACCACTGAGTGGCCAGGCCAACGTGTGACCTGGGCATTCTGGGATTTTCCGCAGGCTGAAGGCCTGTCCTTGGGGGGCAGCCACTAGCCAGGGCAGAGCGGAGGAGCGTGAACTTGCAGTAGGGAGGGTCACACCCCTACTTTCTCAGCCTGGGTCCACGCTGGGTGGGGACAGGGAACCCGGTCACTTGGACCTGCTTCTGGGGGTCTCCCCCAAGACAGTGGGTCGGGCTTGCCACTGTCAGCTGATGTATGTCAAAGTGCTCCTGGTTTTTCTCTGTTTCTATTTTCCATCTTGACGGAAAAATTGTGATTTTCACACTGTCACTAAACCAATAGGTCCCTGACATGTGTTTTTGTAATCTGTGGAGCTGGTTTCCTGTACTTCTGACAGTTCTATTACATCTCTGACAGTTATATAAAATTTTTCCTCTGGGAAGTTGAGGGGGGCATGTGCCTCTCCCCCACCGTAACTCCCCGGTTCCCCATGCTGACTTATGTTTGGAGATTACAGAGCGGGATGGATGCTTTTCTTGCTCCCGCCCCGTGCTAGCTGCCAGCCACCTCCTGGGAGGGAGGAGGGTGACATGCACAACCAGCAGACACGAGAGTGAAGGTCGGAGGGGGGCACCCCAGGGCCAGCCAGTGTCCACTCAGGAATCCACAGGGGCAAGGACGCTGCATCCGTGGGCTCCCGGGTGGGCTGAGTCCTTCTGAGCATGCTGCCCCCACCCCTGGCGAACCGCGCAGCACTGTGCTGAGGGAGGGACTGGCCACCCTGCTGCGTGCTGATGCCTGGCGAAGTAGGGGTACACTGCTGATGCCTTTGGGGGCAGAGCCTTGGCTGCAGCATGTGCGTGCACATGTGTGTTGAATTTGGGGTGTCACCTCTGTGCAAATCCAGCCCTGCCAGACACTGTGCCTGGCCTTGGGGTGATGGGGCTGTGGCTCCTGTACTGAGGGGCCCATGGGCGTGTGTATGAATGTTAGCGCTGCACCTGTGCATGGAGCACCCACTCTGAGCGGGCCTGTCCTTGTGCTTGGGAGCTCACGCTGGGTGTCCTCAGGGACACATGAGTGGGCGGAGCATATGGGGGTAGATGCTGGGGACATGCTTTCTTCTGCTGCCCAGTGCTAAGGACAATGTCGGTCTGCAGGGCTGCTACTTCTTTGGTAGAAACAGTGACATAAGGGGATGCTGCAGGCGGGGGGAGTGGGGGCCAGTGTCACCTCTGCCACGAGCACTGCATGCCCATGGAGGCAGGAGCCTGGTCACCCTGGCCCTGTCACTGCCTTGCTGGGTGGCCTTGGACAAATCCCATTGTCTCTGAGCATCTGACAGATGAGGAGGAGGCCCTGAACATGATCTTGGGGATTCTCCATGAAGCACATATAACGTGGCCCCTGGACCCCCAAATGCGCCCCGGGCTCCGTGAAAGCCAGCACCGCATCTCAGCCGGGTCTCCAGGCATTATTAGGGGCCTTTCAATCGACTTAGCTGCTCTGATTTTGCCGTCTGTGGAAAACGAGGCGTTGCCATGGCAACTGCCACATTACATGGTTCTGTACTGATGATGCCTCTGAGATACAGAGCAGCTTCTCAAAGAGATACACTTTTCAACATGTCATGTAGAATTCTGTACTTGTTAGGGAAAATCGCATTTCCAGCAAAATGACATGCTTCTCCTGGGCTTGCAGACGCGCGGCTCACGCTTTCCTTAAACAAAGAATTTCATTCACTGCCTCTCTCATGCTTCTCCGGCCTGCCCCTGGCTACCCACCCCTCCCAAACCCCGATTCCCTCGGCATAAAGCACGAAGCTGGAGACGAGGCTGCGTGGAGGGCAGGGCTCCACTAGTCGGGGTGAGGACGCCGGAGCTCCTGCACCTGCAGTGGAGGGGCCGAGAGGCCAGGTCTGGGGTGGGTGCCTTGCCCCCGACCGTGGGTGCCGCCAGCTGGGAGGGCAGCTGGCCTGGGCCTCTGATGTCCTCTGCTGGCTTCCCAGACCCTGGCCTGAGTTCTCTGGGTAGGGTTTAGAAGAAAGATCATGAACTGTCCGGCCTCACTCCTTGGTCAGTGCTGCAGAGGGCTCCAGTGAGGGGCTGGTGTCCCCATTGTGGTCACGTCTTTTGTGTATCTCATGTGTTCAACTGAACTGCACCAGCCACACTTTCCCTGCCAGGCAGTGCATTGCAGATAAGGCTGGCCCCAGCCCTGTCATCCTTGATGTGACATTGGATCCACTACTTCCCCTTGTTGGCCTTGGATCTGTCATCTGCCCAATGAACGGGTGGCCTGGATGCTTCTAGAAGAGCCTTCTCTGAGAGGCTGAGTCTGTCCCCTACACCCCAGTGGCATCTCTAGACCCCATCTCTCCCTGGAGTCCTGCCTGGAGGCTCTGTAGTCCCCTTCCTCCCAGATACTGTGGCTGATAAACGGGCCAGCGAAGCCTGTGCCGACATGGGATGAGCCTCTTCTCGGGGAACTCGTTGCTTTTGCTTCTGAGCTCAAATCAGGTGACTTTCGTCCTCACAGCCCACCCCTGTGCCCGGCCCTTGCTGGAGAGCTGTGTGGATCCAGCTGTTGAGGGAGCAGGACAGAACTTCCAAGCACTGATGCATTACGATTAATCAACGAATTGACACAACAAGCGTTTGCCGTGCATCGGTACCAACCGAGTTAATACACGCGAAGTTGTTTGACAGGTGCTTGGCACACGCGAGCCATCGGTGCTCACCGGCCATGCTCCGGGCCATGCACAGAGGGCTGCTGGGGAGGCTGAGGTGACCGGCACAACCAGTGCCCACAAGGAGCTGGCAGAGGGGAGGAGTCGGCTCAGCAATAGACAGGCTCAGCACGGGTAGGGCATGTGATGATCAAGGTCACCTGGACCTGGAGCCCCCGTTGCTATGCTGTGGGGGAGCTCTTGTCTTTCAGGCTGACTGCATAGGGCCCCTCTCTCCCTCCCTCCCTCCCTTCCTTCTTTCCTTCCCTCCTTCCCTCCTTCCTTCCCTTTTAGAATAGCCTAAAAACTGAGCACTCCCCAGGAGTTAATCTCACAGCTTTCCTTGGCATCTCTCCAGGGAGTGAGTTTGAGGACCGTTTTCTCCCTCTGCCTTCCCTAAGGCAATCACATTGTTCTGGAAAAAGCTTGGCAAGGGAAGGCTTTGTAAGTCCCTGGGGCTCCATGTGGGTGGCGAGGGACCCTCAGGCCAGCCTCCTTCACAGGCTGGTTACCTGGAAATCTGCTGCTCTTCCAAGAGTTGATCAGCAATTGTCCTTCTGCCAAGGGCCACAGGCAACCTCCAGAGGGGTTGGGTCAGCTGGGGAGCAGACTGGCGTTTGCGCCGATCCGAGAGGGCAGCCTCTCACGAGGCATTCAGGGGCTTCTGTCCTCGAGACCAGTGATGCTCCGAGCAGTCTATGGATTCGTGCTGGTCTGCAAACTGCTAGTGGTCCAGGAAGAAGGAAGGAGCTTGCACCCGAGAGTGAAGCGTATATAACGCTAAGCACGTGTGTAATTCAGCTCCTAGTCACACACACACATAGATACACGTGATCTTTGTCACAAGACTTTCTTGATGAAGGAAGCACAGCGTTGCTGTAGGTTCTGGTGCAAGCTTCGAATGTCACCTGCAGACAGTCTGAGTCGCACCCCTCTAAAGCATCCCTCACCTGCCTCCCCCTGGAGACGGGACCTACCACTGGGCTGCTTCAAGCCAGCGTCACCCCTTTCCTGGCTCTCGGGAGCCTCCCACCGTGACCCCCTGCCCCAACCCGATGCATCCCCCACCCTGCGACTGGAGTGCGACCCTGACCATGTCACTTTCCTGCCAAACACTTTCCGATGGGGCTCTGTCACTCTTAGAATCAAGTCCAAGTTCCTTGGCATGGAGTCATGTAAGAGTCCCGCGTGGGTTAGTCTCTTGGTGCCTCTCCCACCTCCCTTGGCACCTGCCTTGCTTTACCATTGAGTCACAGGGTTCCTTTCCGTTCTCCAAGTTCACCGCACTTCCTCGGCCTGTGCTGCTCTCCTGTCTTGGACACTGTTCTCTCTCCTTTTGCCCTGGCTAACAGGAGTTACTTTGAGCCCCCTCCTGCCTAAGTGTCAACCAGCCACCTGGATTAATTAGGAGAGCCTCAGCTGTATGGCAGAGACTGCATATTGTTCCCCGATATCTTTCTTCCTTATCAATGGAACCCCTCATTTTAGTTAGGCTCATGGCTGCCCAGAACAAACACGGTTCCCGGCCTCCTTACAGCCGGGTGTGGTCAGTCTCTAACTCCCAGTCAGTGGGATATAGACAGAAGAGCTTCAAGGAAGTGTTCTTAAAAGGAGGAGGTGGGTGTACCTTTCTTCCACCTCTCCTCTTTCCTATTAGCTGGGATGCAAATGTGATACTTGGAGCTCAGGCAGCCCCCTTTGAGCTTGTGAGTGGAAGTCACATGTTAACAATGGGGCACAGTGAGAGAAGAGATGCTCAGCTCTCTGGTGACTTCAAAGCTGCCCCATCACTCTGGACAGCTTATCCTAAGACTGCTTTTACGTGAAAGATAAATAAGCTTCTACCATGCGTAAGCCACTGTTATTCTGGGGCTTTCTGTTAATCACAGACAAATCTAATTCTAATGGATGCAGGTGCAAGTACTTGAATACCTGAAAGCAAGGAAGGCAGGGCAGTTCTCGCCTCTGACGAGACATCTGGAGGGGGCTGTTCCAGCGTGGGTTCAACAGTCCCGTCAGCGTCTGTGGTTCAGCCTTTTCCTTGTGGTCACAGCATGGCTTCCTCAGCTGCAAACATCGCATCTTTGCACGGAAACATCCCAGGTGGAAGAATGAGGATGCTCCTTTAACCTTGGAGCACAGCACTTTCCGGAAGCTCCAAGCAGACTTCCCATGGTATCTCCTCTGCTAGAACCCTAGCTGCAAGGGAGGCTGGCACAGCGAGTCTCTGGCTGGGGCCGGCACAGGCAGGGCTGGAATGGCTGTGGCTGGAAGCTGGGCAGTGCCTTTACCTGCCTCTCACATAGTGTCTCTCCAGTGGCCTCTCTCCAGAGCAGGAGGCCCCTGTGCACCAGGAGACACCCCAGCAGAGCTCTGAGCGTGCAGTCTCTGGAGCCCAGCCACCTGGGTTCAAATCCTGGCTCTGCCGTGCTACCTCAGCTGAGTTAACATCCTTGTGCTTCATCGTTAAGAGAGAGATAATCATTGTTCCCACCTCAGAAGCCTGTTTGAGGAGTAAATGAGTTCATACACGTAGAACACTTAGAACACCAGGTCTCAGACTTGGTGTGGGGAGTTTTAAAAATGAATGGTACCTGGGCCCCTACCTGCAGAGACTAAAATCTCCCTGGTCTGGGGCGTGGCTCAGGCTTTGGGATGTTTAAAAGCTTGCTAGCTGGTTCTAACGTGCAGCCCAGAACAATGGCTGGCACAGAGTAAGCATCCAGCAAAGGTGAGCACTGACTGGCTTTGTTCATCACTGTGGCTCCAGTCCCACGCCAAGGCTTGGCGCATAGTAGGCCCTCAATAATTATTGTTAAATGAACAATGAAAATTTGGGGGCAAGAAGAGTGAGTTGAGGTCATTTGGTCTCGTACCGGGATCGCTACTTGCTCCTTGCAGCGGTTGACACATCTCCCGAGGGCTCCGGGGCTGCCCCTCTGAGCAGAGCAGCACAGCCCCCTCCTTCGTCCGCAGGGAGGACGGAAGGGCACTGCCAGAGGAAGACCTGTAGACCCCACACAGAGGCTTTGGGGACTGGGCTGTCTGGCCCTCCCATCTCTCATTTGGTCACCAGTTTTGGTCCCAGCTGCAGCGCCCCTGGGGGATGCATCATGGTCCTTAGAGAGACCCCATCTTTTTTGGGGGTGTCTTCCTGGCTGGGTGGTATGGATTTCTGCTGTAAACACGGCCCATCTGGGAGAAGCCCAGGTGCCACGTTTTGAACAGCTCTGAAACTTAAAGCTCAGAAGGCTTTGAAATGCAAATATTTTGAAGGAAACATAAGGTAAACATGAGTGCTTATTTCCCCCTGATGAAAACAATATGCTGTTTGCTCTGAAATGTAAATAGGGCCTAGATCGCTTTTAAAGACAGCCATGTCTCATATTTTTAGGTCCAGGGTAATATCGTTCCTAAAAATACATGCATCCGGCAGCCTTCCCACCCCGCCTGCATCCACACTCCCTTTTTCTTCCTGGACGCCCCTCATTCCAGGCGCTGCTATCTTCTCCCATAAATATTCTAAACCCACCTCCCCCTCTCCCAATCTGGAAAGCCACACTCCCCCTCCTCAACCCTCATCTAATTTTCCCAGTGCTCTTTGAGTGCTTGGGAGTTCCTTTTGGATAGAATTGAGGGAAAAAAAATCTGTAGCCAAAGGCATTTCACTGACTTGAAAGAGATTTTATGGTGCATTGAGTTCTAATCAACTTTAATAAGTATTTAATGCAGGAAGAGGACTTTGCCCCCAGCCCTGGGGCTGGCCGTGCGTGCTCACGGCCCCCTGTTGGCCATGGGAGAAAGGGTGGCTGCTGGGGCCATGGTTTGGGTGGGCACGGCGGGTGACAGCTGCAGAGAAACGAATAATTAGCGATTTCAACCCCTGATAATGAGTAGCTCCATGATCCTTCTTGGAGCCATTAGGAACATCTATCTTATTAATGATCCCGCTCGACAGCCACCGGCCCGGGCGCCCGCTGCTCTCCAATGGGGCTCTCGCTCCTCGTCTGCGCACAGGAGAGCTGGGGTGGAAGGTGGTCATTTTTCATTCCCCTCAGAGTGGGGCTCGAGCTCTCTGGACAGGCTGCACCCCTGGCGCTGATCGGGGGACTCTCCATCCACACGCCAGGTACCATCCACCCCCATGCACCTCTGCTCTCCCCAGAAGAGAACGCCCCTTGTTGTGTCCCACCGGGTGCCACCTGGGCTGCAGGGGATGCACTCACCTGCAGTGTGCTCTCTTCTTCCCGCCCTCCCACTCATCTGGGGTGTGCTATTATTACCACGTTTGTGCAGACACCTGCTGGGTTCAAGGCCTTGTCCACGTTCACACAGGTAGTTAGGGCCAGCAGTCAGGACTGGGATGCCTGTCTTTTTCATGGGTTTTTCCTGAGTTGCTCAGCAGCTCATAGGAGAGGTGACACCTCAGGAGCCCCATGTTGGCCTATGGAGTGAATTCAAGGAAATAGCAGCCCTTCCTGGCTGATTTTCCTCAAAGGCAATGCCCTAGCCAGGAGTTGCAGACTGACTGTCTACCAGCTGCATCTGGTTCACAGATAGGAATCTGTTTGAACTACACGTCTTAATAATTGGAAAATAGCCACTTAAATTTCCAGATTTACTAAAAAATACTGGAAAATTTGAGCACATTAAATTTGTAGTTCTACATGGCCAGATCTCAGGGGCTCCTACTCTTGTTTACACAGTTTGCCACAGGCCCCACCACTCCCTATTGCCCCATGCCTTCCCTGATTTGCTCGTTTATGTTACCTGTCTGTTCCCATAAGTGTTTGAGTTTGAACGAACCAGTTAGACCAGTGATTTTCACACTGTATTTTATCAGCGGATTCCTCTTCTCAAACAAATAAAATGGGTAATAGGAAATATTGTGGTTAAGTTGGCATGGACTTGGAACCCACATTCTACCCCAGTAGTCCTTCCAAGTTTGTGGGAACCTTAGCGCTCCACGGAACACAGTTTGCAAATGGTTTTCCTCGGGAGTATATAAATGGCACAAGGACCCATGGAACATACCAGAAGAGGCCCCGCTGGAGCCATCACCTTGCAGACGAGACTGGCAGAGCTTGGGAAGCCATTAGTGGCTATCATTTTCTAAAAGGTGAAAGCAAAGCCCAGACCGGGCAGCTGACTGCGTGGGCTCACCAAGAACATGAGTGTCTGAGTCAGTGCTTCAGTCCCGAGTCTGGACCTTCCGGAAGAAGCTCAGCCCCTCAGCCCCAGCCTTACTCCACTTCTCCGTCTCCCATCCTGCAATCACAAGCTTCTTGGGAAATGAAGAATAACTCCCACTCACTAAGCAAACAGAACTTGGTGCTTAACTGGAGGTCGTTTAAAAATTACTTTCATGGGAAATGTATACACAAAAAGGAGAGGAGAATGCAACACTGGCTTGAGGCTTGAAAATAAAACAGCGAGACTCAAAGGGCTTTGGGGGTTATACTGCTGCTTTGGGTAACATCTCCTGATGTTCTGGCCAGGGTCATCGTTCTCTTCCTGTAAAGGGTAAGGTAGTAAACATTTTAGGCTTGGCGGGCCACATGGCCTCGGTTACAACTACTCACCTCTGCTGTTGGAAAGCAGCCATAGTCGGCATGTAAGGGAATGGGCGTGGCTGTGTTCCGATAAAGCTTTATTTACAAGAATAGGTGGTGGGCTGGACTTGGCCATGACTGCTGACCTCTGCTTTCGGTCCATGTGGGTATTCTGCTTTGTCTTTAGAGGTTCCTTCTGAGAGCAGTGTATGATGCGGACTGGGTGTCCTACGATTCAGTCAGTTCTGATACTGATTTCCCAGAGCAGACCCCATGAGTTAGGGGACCAGCCCCAACTTCATATGTATTTCTGCCCAGCCAACCACAAATGTGGCGGTTCCCCTGATTCCTGTCCCTGTTTGAAAATTTGCTAGAATGACTCACAGAGCTCAGGAAAATGCTATAATTATGACTATTGTTTTATCATAAAGGATACGAATGAGCAGCCAGACAAACAGATGCACAGGGCAAGGTCGTGGGGTCGGGGTGGAGGGTGCAGAACTTCCATACCCTCTCACAGTGGAATGTGGGTGCACATGGATGTGTTCACCAACCAGGAAGCTGCCCAAGCCTTGTTTCAGAGTTTTTATCTGGAGTTTCCTTAGTAGGCATGCTCAATGAAACCACTGGCCATGTGATCGAATTCAATCTCCAGCCCCTCTCCCCTCCCAGAGGTTGGGAGGTTGGTGGAGGCAGCAGAAGTTCCAGCTCCCCTAATCACATGCTTGGTGTGGCCAGCCCCTGCCTTGAAACTACCTAAGGGCCCACCAGGAATCACCTCATTAGCATAAAGTCAGGACAGGTGCTCACTATGAATAACAAAAGACACTCCTATCACTTGGTAAATTCTCCTAGTTTTTGAAGCTCTGTACCAGGAATAAAGGACAAAGAACAAATACGTTTTTTGTTATACTGCAGTGGATTGGTTATGCCTGCTTGGAGTGCTTTGCTGCAGATCTGAGGCTGGGTCCCAGTTCCCTGGAAGAGACTGCGGCGATCGGTTAGTGATGTCTGCCCTGTGACAGGAGGCAGCGTGTGCGTCGTGTATCCGCCATTCCTAAAGCATGGAAAAAAATCTCTGTATCTGGCACCTGTTTCCGGGTATTATTTTTTTATTTTCCTGAATTTTGCCTGCTAACCCGTGTTCAAGCTATACAACTTCTCGAAGAGTCCACGCTGAGGTTAACTGCTGGAGGAAAAGTCGGGAGAAAAGGATTCAGTAGAAAGGAACTTATCTTTCCTATTCGATTTTAAATTTCAGGAGAGCAGGAGTTACGGCGAAACGGCGAAACGGCGTGAAAACTAGGGTAAGGAAGGTAAGACAGCACCCCGTGTCTCGCCTTTAATTAAGTACGGAGGTACGGCTGCAGGAGGCGAGGGCTCAGGAGTCAGCCAGAGCATTCAGAGGCCAGGTGCCTGAGGAATACGCAGGATGGGGTGGCTGGAGGGGAGAGAGGAGGACATGTCAGGGAGCAAGGTGTGACCGGGGAGCCATGGGAAGGGAGAGCTGAGGACCACGTCTGCTCCCTGACGCTCAAGGGCCCGGGTCCAGGTAGAGCTGGAAGCAGTCGGGACCATTGTTGTCCCGGAGCAGGAAAGTGACGTGGCAATATTTAGGCAGCCAAGCTGAACAGCGCATAGGCGGTCGTGTTCCCATTAGGGGCAGCTTGGTCACTGCAGGGAAGGGGACCCTCTCCAGGGGCACACATTGCCCCATGGTGCAGGGGAAGCCGGATCACACACACCTTCCATTCCCACTCACCAAACAACCAACCAGAGCCAGAGAAGTGGGGTCCTGTAAAAACATGGCTGCATGTGTAGGAGTCTAGTGTCGGGACAAGGAGCATAGAAACTTCTAGAGGAGGGAAGATATTTAGAAACGAGATGTCCCAGATGAGGAACAAGCAGATATTTTCCAGATATCCTTGTTGGGCTGAGACATATGGTTGTAAGAAACTAAACTATACACTAGGAGCCCTGAAATCCACTTGTCTGACCTGGAGCTGATGCGTGCATTGAGGTCTTTCACCAGCAGTGGTGAAGTGTCTGCCAGTATGATGCTGGTGACGTTCACATCCACGACCCATTTAAACCTGTCAGGAGGGAGTATTGTGCCCATTTAACAGACGAGGAAACCAAGGTGGAGAGAAGTTAAGTGACTTGCCCTGGCTAGTAAGTGGCAAGTTCAGTTTTAAACTTAGTTCTTTTGACTCTAGGTTCAGGGCAGGTTTTACTATAACCAGCTAATTCAGTTATCAGATATTGAATAGATGGCAATACAGGAAGGTGAATTTTGCATCTTAAAATCTTTTCTCTGATTCAACGTCCAGACTACAATTGTGTCATGGACAAGTGTCTGCTCACTTTATCTAGACATCCCCCTTCTAAACAGCCTGCCTCTTTAGAAGTTTCGATTCTCCTCCCTTCTACCCCTAGACTCCTGCAGATGCCGCCATGTTGTAGAGGACCCCACTTCTCCGCCCCGGTTGGTTGGTCTGTAGATGATGTGTGGCCCAAGTTGAGCCATTCTCGATGCCTTTTCCCACCCGGCCGTAGACAGTTGGTTCAGGTCTGAGCATTGCATCCAAGCTAGGTCTGCCCTAGGCAAATCCTTTGCCGGGAATTTTTCAGGCTAATGCTGAAAAGGCGTCTCCAGGCTCTCTCTGTAGTGCAGATGTCGGATGGCAAGCCAGGTGCGCTCAGCCTCCATGTTTCACGCCATGTTGGGGAGTGGCCTGCAGGAAGAGAGAGGACGGAGCCCTGCGCAGAGAGGAGCAGAGATGAGAGATGTAAGGAGTAGGTTCTTTTCCAATTCTGGTTCTTGTTCTTAGGCCCAGCTGCTTGCTGTGTTTCCCCGGTTTGATCACCTAACAGTCTTTTGGATTCTGTGAGTGAATACTTCCCCTTTGGCCTCAGCTAGTTGGAGTTGGGTTTCTGTCATCGGCAACATGAATTTTGACTGACATGTGGCCCATGTGGAAGTGTTTGCTGTTCATACATGCATGAGATATTTACAGGGCTGGTCCTATGTGCACGGCTGCTCACAGCTACAAGGGCTATGGAGAAGGGGGCTCTGTTCAGAGATTTGGGGTGCAGACAGGACCCATCTGGAGGAGACAGGTTGGTATAAACTGACCACAGACTCTCAAGGATTTAAAAGGACACCTCCCCCCAGATGTCACCTAGCCTGCTTGTGCCTGGGGTTAGACTCATGACCCCAAAAGCCGATTCTAACATCTTACGTCTTCACCTTGCAGGGTGAACACGAATATCTCCAGGTCTCAGGGAAGGGGACTTCTGATCCCCTGAACCAGAACAAGGCCCATGTATTCTTCATTCATGGGTTAATCCCAAGTGCCAAGTACAGTGCCTGGTACACAGGAGGCCCTCTGTAATATGAGCCGAATGAATGAATGAATGCATGAATGAGCGCCCAGCTCCTCTGAGCACACTCTTCTTTCAGAGCTGTGGAGGATGCAGCCTCTCTCCCACAGGGGCCCTAGCAGCTCTGCCTTCAGCACTCTGCTCTCCTTTCGAAGTCTTCTCAATCCTCCCTGTCTCTCTCCCCAGGAGGAGAACACATAGAAGGAAGGTCAAAGCCCCAAAGCCCAAGGGCACCCCACTACCACCGAGCCAAGTACTGCCTATTGTTCCTGTTGTCTTACTCTGCTCTGTAGTCTCTCTCACTCCTGCATGGCCCCAGCCCTACCTCCTGCACACATGTAGATGCAAAACCCATCCTGTCTCCGCACTCACTGTCTTAGAGGCACTCAGTAAATGTTTGCAGAACGAATGTGGAATGGATGAGATTAAATGGATACACTTATCTTGCTCTAGTCGTGAGAAGGTTTGCTCTTTAAGAGCTCAGTAACTCATAGGGGAGATGACACCCCAGGGACAGAGACAAAGAATGAACCAAAGTGCTGGAACAAGTGGAGGTTCAGGACACCAAGGGTGGACACACGAGGGAGGGACTTGCAGAGGGGTGACATTTGCATTGGGCCTGGAGGAAAATGACAGGAGTGTACCTGGTCACGAAGCAGGCGTACCTGCCAGGATGCTTTGGAATTACAAGTGACAGAAAAAACAAATCTCCACCAGAGGCAGGGCAGGCTTCAGGGCTGGCTGATTCAGCAGCTCTTTACAATGCCACCTGGGACTCAGGCTCTTCCTCTTTCCACTCTGTCATCCACAGCATCGATTTCATTCTACAGTCAAATGATGGCTGTCAGCAACATGGGGGGCCACGTGTGTCCTTGTTCTTGTCTAGTGGGAGAGAGAGGCATCGCCTTCCCAAGCAGGGATTATAACTGGATTGCACAGTTGTGGAGAAGAACCAGCCCTTGGACCAAAAGTTTGTCATGGTACGCCCCTATGTGGATTGACCCCAGGGAGGACAAGATCCACTGCCCCAAGCCACTGGGTCGTGTGGGGGATGGGAGAGGTGGGGGACACCAGGACCAAATAGAGGCCAGGCAGGAGGCAGGGAGGGATGTGTAGGTGATGTGGAGGGTCCACGCCGGAAGCGGGGAAGATGCACAGAAATGTATTTCTGGCTGGGAGAAGAATCTACGTCAAGGTTCGCTGTCAGGAGGGGCATTGTGTGCTTGTGGGACGGCAGGAGCCAGGTGGGTGGGGACAGCTGGGGAAGGCACTGAGGGCAGATGCCCCACAGGAAGGGTCTTGAATGCCGCACTGAGGAATGGGCTCTCCCCCACAGGGTGGGTTCTGTGGACAGAGGAGATTAGAGGCATCCTGAGCAAGCCCAGACCTTCCCTCCCTGGATTCACGCGGCGACACCACCCCCAGAATTACTGTCTATGGTGGACTGGGTTCTGCAGGCTTGGCCAAGGCTGAGACCTGCATCTCCCAGAACCCTCTTCTCTGTGGGGTTCTGAGTTGGGGTCAGCTGTGAGAGGACTTGCATGAGATTTGGAAGGTGGAAACAGAGAAGAATTCATCATTGTCAGGAGGCCATGGCAGTCAGACATGATGCCAGATGCAGAGGTGCCCAGTGGGCTCCAGGGTCCTGTTCATCCTTCCGAGTCCTGGCCTCACCTGCCTCACCAGCAGCGGCTCCAAGCCACCCACCGAGTGCTGGACTGCAGGTCCCCAGAGGCGGCAGCCTCCACAGACCACACCCCCTTGCACCCACCTGGCACCTGTGCCCATGCTTTGGGCTGTTGCTGCCTTCCTCTGGTGCTCCCCCAGACGTCGCCCTGCCCAGTCCCACCCACATCTGTGTAAGCTCTCAAACCCGAATCCTAAAGGGAGGCCCTCGTCGCCTTAACACCTACTGGTCCAGTGGAGCCATCCTTGACAGTGAGTAGCAACGGCTCAGGTTGACCCAATCAGAGAGGCTGTTCTGCAGTGTGGCAGTGCAGATTGCTGGGTTCAAATCCTGGCTCCCCATGCACCTGCTGGGCAAACGCAAGTGAGTTTCCCACTTCTCCGTGCCTCAGCTTCCTTCTTTGTGAACACGGCATGAGAATAGCACTTGTACAGAGTGGCTGGTGGGGCCCACGAGTTAACAAGGCAGCGCTATTTGCACAGTGCCCGGAACATAGTAGGTGCTATGCAAGTATTAGCTGTTGTTATCACCTACTTGTTGTGGTCCAGGCATCAGCCCAGGTGTCCACACAGGTGCTAATTCATCTAATCTCCCCAACAATCCTTTGAAAGTGGTACTGCTATTAACCTCATTTACAGAGCACAGAGAGGCTATTAGGTTGGAACATATGAAATTGCTAGTTTTGTAGGTCAAACATAGCTCTGCGTCAGCAATTGCATGCGGCTCACAGCTAGCATGATGGCAGGTCTCGAAGCCGGGCAACTTGCCCAAGCCATGCAGCCTGCGCATTTACTGGAGCACCTACTGGGCGCCAGAGAGACCTTGTGTCCTGTTTCAGCACCTCTAACATTAGAGCAGACCTGTTTATGTAACAAATGCTGTGCTCACTGGAAGATTAAGCTACTGGCTATTTTAAATCCCTTCCCCCTACACCTTAGCTCCCTTCATCAGTATCCGGCATAGATGTCACCTCCTTCATGTAGCCCTCCCTGATTCCTCAGCCAGGGACATCCACCTGTGTCAGGGCTCAGAGGTAGGAGAGGACCCTGCTCATCCGGGGACAGTGGGAGGTTTCATCTGGCTGGAAGTGTCCGAAGCACTCGGAGGGGAGTCTGGGAAGGGACCCAAGCGGCGAGGGGAAGACCTCAGAGGCCATGGGGAGTTTGGCTCCATTGTCACCATGAGAATGAGCCACCAGGGCCAGCTCTTCTTACCCCTGAAATGTCCCTTAATCTGCTCTTTTTGTCTTTGTCGGCCCTTGGGCCTGCTGGGGCTGCTCCCTGGTGAGGGCACGTGCAGCAGCCTGAAATGGCCATCTTGCAGGAGGTAGGAGAGCTTCCGAGCCTGGCTGGCAACTCGGTGACCTCCTGGCTCTTGCCTGAGTCCACGGTCCCTTTAAGGATGAGCAAGGGCCTTGATCTCTGCTCTGGGAGCCTCGGGTGGCCCCACCTCTGCTTTGCATCCTCTGGACCTAATCTGCCATCCTGAACCCAGGCCCCGGCTTTGCTCTGGGAAGCACCATCCCAGCCCAGGCCCAGCGCTGCCCAACTTGGCTTCACTTTCCCTTGTGCCTCTGAAGATATCCCGGTGCCCTTGGCCTGTCCTGCCTGTCCCGTCTGTGGGTCTGTCCTGCACTCCTCCCTCTAGAACAGGGATAAGCTCCTCCTGTCTGGGGTGAAGGATCAGACAGAATGTACCAGAAGCTGGCTCTCCTGAGGGCTTAGCCAGGACTGCCTGGGGGTGGGCAGGATGTCCCCTCCCCTAGGTGTGCTAAGAGCCTGGACTCTGGGGCTGAGCTGCCTGGTGGGAATCCGGCCCTCCCTAACGAGCTCCTTTGTCCGGGTGGCACCTAGCTCAGAGCAATGTGCGCCGCAAATGTTTAACAGCCGGCTCTTGGGTGCAGTTCCAACCTAAACACTGGTTGCTATTTTTATCTACATTAATGAGTAAGGTGAACATGCAACAATGAAGACGTGTGTTCAAACTTGATGCTCATTTGTCAAAGGCACGAGTGACTTTGCTAAGTCAGATGATATTATTATTGATACTTTTTGAGGGCAGCTATAGACACGGGCACACTTTTAAGTTTTATTTGGGTAACTAATTTTTTTTTCCATCATGTTCTTAAGTCTAGAAAGGCAAACAAAAAAAGAAATCAAGCCCTGCTTTGTAGCCTTTGTAGATTTCCACTGCAATGTCACCAAACACAGACTTGGGAAGAGATGTTCGGTAGCCACCATTATGTGGCGTTCTCGATACAATAGATGTGAAAACTTCGAGAGTGCAGACAACAATAAAATGTGGAAAGATAATTGGGAAGTGATGAGTTTTGAGTATTTATTACTTTTGTTTTTAGCATAATTTATTTAATTATGAGTTTATGTAATTTAATTTTTTAATAATAGTCGTATTTAACATCCAGCTTGTAAAATTCCTGGAAGTTTAACAACTGGCTGCTGTGAGCCGGTACGAGCCGGCTCTGGCATGCCACCCCAGGGTTACTGTGGGGAGTAAACAATTTAATGCTTTCAGAGTGCTCAGAAAACCTTGGCATATTGAGTAAGCCCTCAATAAATGTTAGCTAATCTTCTTATTTACTATTATGATTCTCAGTTGGAACTTTGGTGCCAGAAGCCGGAGGCTGGGTTGAAGTGTATTTTCCCACGAGGTTGAGTTCCGCCTGAGGACAGGGACCTGCTCTGGTTGGGGGCTATCACCAGAGCTGGCGTGGGGAAGGTGCTGGGCAAATCTGCCGAGTCAGCAGATTTCCAGCTCCATCTGGACGGAGGTCCGTTTCGCTTTGGCTGACCTGTGGCCGTCCCTGCATCCTTCCCAGCATCAAAAGCCGCAGATGCCGTCGGGTGGGCCGGCTGGCCTTCTGCAGGGCTTATCTGGACAACCTCACAAGAAGAGGTACATGTGTGGAGCCCCACTTCTCATGTGCTGACCCAAGATAGGGCCAGAAGACAGACAGTCTCCTTGGCTCCCTGCTGGCTTCCTGCCCCTTAAGGAGACCTGGGATGATTACAAGTTTAACTAACGCCTAACAATATTGGGATTGAAGAGAGTCGTTGGCCCTTTGTATCCGTGGATGCCGCATCTATGAATTCAACCAACCACAGATCAAACATACTCAGAAAAAAAATTCACAAAAAGCACAACTTGAATTTCCTGCACACTGAATATTACGTTGAATCCACATGAATGAGGTGATGTGTAGACCCTGTATCAGTATTAATATAAATAACCTGGAGATGATTTAAAGTTTATGGGAGGAGGTACGTAGGTTGGTGTGCAAATACTATGCCATTTTATATAAGGGATTCGAGCATCCTAGGTTTCGGTTGCCACTGTGGGTTCTGGAACCAATCCCTGGTGAATGCTAAGGGGCCTCTGTACTTGTAAGAAGGGGCTCAGTTCCCATCTCCCTGCCAAGGCCAGTGAATCTTCCAGCTCTTTGCAGGGAAAGCCATGTACCTGAGGACCTAAGTGCTGCCCAAATCCTGCTGGGGGCGGAACACGTGGAGGGGGAGGAGCAGACAGGTTTGCTTAGAGTCTGATAAAAGTATCACGAAGGCTTATTCTTTTATCCACAAGCATTTATTTAGCACGGACCATGAGCCAAGACAGTGCTAGCTTCTGGGGACGTGAAGTACAAAATCCACAGCCTTTGCTCCCGGGAGATCATGTTACAGTGACAGGAAACAAAGACCTATTAGAAGGGCCATCACCAGGCATCGCATCGAATCCCCTTCACACAGTCCCAACTGCACAGTGGGGTTGTTGGCGTGGGGGAGTAAGGGGAAAGGCTCGGCGGAGGGCTCATGTGCAGTTAAATGAGCAGGTGCTCACCCGAAGGTTAAGGCACAGAGGGCATGATGCTGTGGGTAGGAAGTGCCACATGGGCGGAGGCAATGCCATGCTGAAGGGACTTGTGGGACTCAGGCAGGTGCAGGGAAGGGCACGGGGCAGGGCTTAGCAGCAGCAGTAAAGGGGTCACCCTTGCGGGAGCTGTCCACAAAGAGATGGAAATGAATGGGTCAGAAGGTGAAGGAAGGCGGCGGGACCACACCGGCTCCCCGCAGAGCCTGCACAAGGACTCGGGTACAGACAGTTTATTCGCAAAGCAATCCTGAAAGCTGGAGCGATGAAGGGGAGAGAGGAGAGAGGAAAGAGAGCGAGAGAGAAAAAGAGAGAGAGAGAAGGGAAGGCCAATAGAGAATGCATAACTGCTATGGGCAACCAGTCTCAAGCCCCCTGGGGCCCTCTAGGGACCTGTGGAGAATATACCATTGAACTCCCCCTCCCTTGCTCCCACCTGTCACTGGTTGCTGGTTGCCCCTGGAGTGTTAACTCTTGCATGTTTTGGCCATGCCTGCGTCTGAGTGGAGGGGTCTGGCCTCAGAGGACACCCTGAGGCAGAGGGGAGAGTGACCGCAGTGAAGTGCAACGCTGGCAGCAGGGACAAGACTGTCCTCAGCTGCACTGAAATGAGGAGGACGAGGGGATGTGTTGTGGAGCACAGAAAGTATTTGCTAAACAGTCGAGGGGAGAGCGAGTTTCCAGAAGGAGGATGGGTCAGTTGTCACGGAGAAGTCCTGGTACGACGAGTTGGGTCTGCCGTGGACCCCATCACAGAGGTGGGAAATGAGCGGACAGGGAAGGAGCAGAGACAATGGCATGAGTGACTTTTCTCTGGATCACTAGCTGTGAAGGAAAGACAAGGCATACGGCCATGGCTGTGGTGGGCGCAGAACAGAGAACCCGCTGGCAGGTGAAGGGGGTCATGGATGAAGGATGAAAGGACGTAGGGTGTGCAAGGATCAAGCACGGTGGTGAGCTTGAGGGGCTTCAGGGTTTTCATTCCAAATTTCCTTTCCTGGAGACATTGTTTTTGTTTGTTTGTGCTGGGACTGAAGAGAGGGAAAGAGAAGTTGTTCTTTCCATGGGTCTGTGGGATGAGCGTGGGCATTGGAGTCAGGCAGACCTGGTGTAGAATCCTGGTTCTGCACGGTGCCATCTGGGCAGCTACTTGATGTCATGGAGCCTCAGTGTTTCCATCTGTAGCATGGGGATAACAATACTTCTCTCCCAAGGTGGGTGTGGACTTCAGTGAGAAAAGGTTTGGAGAAGAGTCTGACACATATTAGGTGGCCAAAGGCTCCTCATTGCCTGAAAGCAGCACAGACTGGTGGGTAAGAGCACAGATTCCCTGGCCAGGCAGAGCACAGACCCCAGCTCTAGAGGTCCCAGCATTGGTGGTAATGCATTCAGTGATAGCACTGGTAAGCGTGGGAGCGTGATGAAATGCCAGGTGCAGGAGGTAAACGCGGCCAGATGGAATTTGATCCACACCAGGCTCTATGTCCCCTGCCATTCCCTTCCCCTCTGTGGCTTAGTTTCTCCCACCTCTGCCAGGAGCAGGTGAACTGACTCACACTTGGCAAATGCATGGCTCAGGTATGGTACTGGCACGCCCTGTCCCTAGCAGACATCATTAACAGATCTGGCACTTTCTGGCGGAGCTGGGACATTGTCTCCTTCACTGAGTTTCTTGACACGGGCTCCAGGTGGGCCCTGCAGTTGGTCAGACTGGCCATATGAGACTTGCCATCTAGGACTAGGTGAACTCTCTAGATGATCTTGTCCTTGGACCTGGACAGGCCCAGCTCCTGCCTGGGCCTCAGGCTCTGCAGTGCCTTCCTCCAGGTTTTCAGAAAATGTACAGCCGACCCTGGTCCTTGTGTCTCCGCTGGGCTGGCTCTCCCCGACACGCCAGGTAGGCTGTGAGACATGTGCCTACGGGGCTGTCCTTGGCTCAATTCTAGAAGCTAGTGAGTGTGTTATCTATGTTGGCCAACATGGTATTTCCTGACTTTTTTCTTTTTTTAAAATAAAAGCATTATTAAGCTATAGTTCATATACCACATATTAAAAAGTTTGCCCACTTAAAACGTACAGTTTGATGGTTTTTAGTGTATTCAGAGTTGTACAACCATCAACACAATCAATTTTAGAACATTTTTATCACCCCAAAAGGAATCCTGTACCCTTTAGCCAGCACCTCCCAGTCTCCCCTATCTCCCCCAGCCCTAAAACAGCCACTAATCTTGTCTTTATAGAGTTCCCTGTTCTGGACATTTCGTATGAATGGAATCATATAAATATGTGGGCTTTTGTGACTGACTTCTTTCACTTAGCATAATGTTTTCAAGGTTCACCCATTATGTGGCATGAATCAGTACTTCATTCCTTTTTATGGCTCAGTAATATTCAATTGCAGAGATATATCACATTCCATTTATCCATTGGTCCATGAGGGGACCTTTGTGTTGTTTCCACCTTTTGGCTACTATGAATAATGTTGCTATGAACATTTGCATACAAGTTTTTGTGAGGATGCATGTTTTCTTTTCTCTTGAGTATGTACCTATGAGTGAAATTGCTGGGTCATATGTCAATTCTATGTTTAATCATTTGAAGAACTGTCACACTCTTTTCCAAAGTGTCTGTACCGTTTTCCATTCCTGCCAGTAGTTTAGTAGGATTCTAATTTTTCTGTGTCTTGTCCAACACTTATCATTATCTTCCTTTTTGATTCTAGTCATACTAGTTGGTGTGAAGTGGTATCTCACTGTCGTTTTGATTTGTATTTCCTGATGGCCAATGATATTGAGCATCTTCTCATGTGTTTGGTGGCCATTTGTAAGTCTTTTCGAAAAAAATGTCCATTCAGATCCTTTGCCCATTTTAAATTGAGTTATTTATCATTTTATTATTGAATTGTAAGAGTTCTTTATACAGGCTATATGCTAGGCCCTTATCAGATGTACGATTTGCAAAAATTTCCTCATATTCGTGGGTTGTCTTTTCACATCTGTGATGGTGTCCTTTGGAGGACAAAAATTTTTCATTTTAATAAAGTCCACTTTTCTATTTTTAAAATCTTGTTGCTTGTGCATTTGGGGTCACATCTAGAAAACCGTTGTCCAATCCAAGATAACAAAAATTTACCCTCATGTTTTCTTCTAAGAGTTTTATAGTTTTAGCTCTTCCATTTGAGTTTTTGATCCACTTTCCGTTAATTTTTGTATATGGTGTGAGGTAGGGATCCAATTTCACTCTTCTGCATGTTGTCTCAGCACCATTTTGTTGAAAAGATTATTATTTTCTCATTTAATTGTTTTGACATCCTTGCCAAAAATGAATTGACTTTAAGCGTGAGGGTTAATTTCTGTATTATCAATTTGATTACGTTAGCCTACACGTTTACCCCTACATCAGTACCACTGTGTCTTGATCACTGTAACTTGGAAGTCAGGAAATGTGAGTCCTCCACCTTTGTTCTTTTTCAAAATTGTTTTGCCTGTCCTAGATCCCATGAATTTCTATACAAATTTTAGAATCAGCTTGCCCTTTTCCACAAAGAAGCCAGCTGAGATTTTGACAGAATCTGCAATGAATCTGTAGATCAAATTGAGGAGTACTTCCATCTTAACAATATTAAGTCTTCTGATTCATGAACATCTTACATCTTTCCATTTTATTTAGATTCCTAATTTCCTTCAACAGTGCTTTGTAGTTTTTAGAACATGTCTTGCATCTCTTTTGTTCAAGGTACTCCTAAGTATTCTTTTGACACTATTGTCAATGAAATTTTTCTCTTAGTTTCATTTCAGATTGTTCATTATATGGTATTTCTTTTGTGGGATGGCATGTAATTGTGTTGTCAGAATGGTGCTGACACACTCATTTCGAATGACTTAAATCATTTATATGGACAGGACATCACAAATAAGATCTGCCTTACACACACTAGGGGCATCCTAGCTCCTTCGAATTTTGAGATGTCATTTTATTACAACAGTTTGTTTATTGATTTGTTTACTGAGGGCCCCCTGTGGGGCAGAGGCTATTTTAGGAGTGAGAGGCACAGCAGTGGGCACAGCAAAAACTTCGCTGCTGTGGAGCTTGTATTCTCCTGGGGAGACAAAGACAATAAACTAACCAGCAACTAAATACTTAATACAACTTCAGGCAATCACAAGTGTTTTCAAAGAAAATGAATTTGTCTTAGGATAGAGTTCAGGGGCACAAAGTCAGATTTAATGGGGTGGTGAGGAAACCTCTCTAAGGAGATGACCTGGGGACAGAATGAAGTGCAGGGTGAGCCACGTGGAGAGCTGGGGGAGGAGGTGCCAGGCCGTGGGTGGGAACACAGTGCAAAGGCTTGGGGACTGCCAGGAGGCCAGTATGGCCTGGGCAGAAGAAGGAAGTGGAGATGGCGAGAGAGGCTGAAGAGTTAGGCAGAGGCCAGGCCACATGGTCAGGTGGACCACATAAGCACTGTGGCTTTTACCCTGAGCATGAGGCCACATTGTTGGAGAGCACTGAGAAAAGAAATCAGATTAGCAAGAGCTGCAAGAGCCAGGCAAGGTGCATTGAGAGTCAAGGAGTCAGGCTCTTCTGCAGGGAGAATCTGCCTGTGCCAAGGCTCCAGGGTACAGTGAGCCCAGCAGGTGCAACACCAGGAACAAAAGAGTGGGCAGGAGCTCACCCTGACTGCAGCAAATGGGGTGCATTGCGGAGAAAGACAAAAGAAAGGAGGGCAGGTGTGCTCTCTGGTTATCTCACGATCTATCTAGAAGGTAGCATTGGTTTTAGCCCAGAGTGGAAGTCAAGGCTTGGGAACCCTAGAATTGAGCTTTGGCTCTCACATTGACTTGCTGCATGACCTTGGGCAAGTCACTCCCTTGTGGGGTCTTGATGCTGTTATCTGTACAATGGGTGTTCTAGAGCAAGAATAAGGGCAAAGATGTTGCCCCTGTGATGCATATCTTTGGGGACTGCTGGGTGCACCAAAGCCTGGAAGAAGGCCCTTGATGGGAGAGAGGCACCTGCTTCTGTTAACTGACCTGGTCTTTGGCTGCCTTGAGCTGAGATGCTTCCTGCCCAGAGTTTTCGTGGGGAGAAAGGATAGTGTTGCTATGATATATCTCTCCCTTTCATCATTACCAAGCTAATGTCATTGCCTGTGGCTGCTCTGTAGGTGGCCAAGCTTGTAAGGAGCTAATGGCTGGAATGAAGTGTGGCTGAGTTGACGGGTGGGGGTGAAGGGAGATGGAGAGATGTTAAACATGGCAACGCCAGACCCAGCTACACCATGTCTTCCCAGAAAGGGCTGGGAGGGCCTCAGACACTGACTGGTCCTCCTCCATTGGTTTGCAAAGGACGTGGCTAAAGACCAGAGAGAGTATGACTTCTGCCTTAGGTAACACAGTAAATTGGAGGCAGAAGAGAAACATGGCTCCTGGCTTCTATATCCACAGTCTTTCCACTGCACCCCACTGTCTCTGGTGAGCTGGGAGCCAATGGCCCTGAGGGCAAAGAGAAAGCATTAACAAGAGGCAGAGAGAGGAATGTGTCTAAACGTTGGTTCCATGGCAGCAGAAACAAGAGGTGAGTCATGGTCACATTTCTCCCTGGTCAGGACACATCAGCACAGAGGTGCAGACCTTGGCAGGGCTGGGATCCAGCTGTGCCTACCCTGGGGCCAGCAGCAGGGATGTGGGACTTCTGGGGAGCCTGCCTGAGAACGTGCACTGTGCCACGTCTCTGCACCTGCCGCAGCCCCTCCGCCTGCACGGGCTCGCTGGGTCACTGTCTTCCCAGAAACCTTTCTTCCGCTCACTTGTAGCTGAGATGGGGCAGGGCTGAGGGCAGCCTCTCCCCGGAGCAGCTGTCTTCAGACCCTTGGGGACCTTGTTGATGATGAAATTGGGAAAATAAAATTTGTCCTCAGTTTGGTCATCACTTTGGGAACATAATTTTGGGGGCACTTGGGAGAGGAGGTGAGTCATACCCAGCACCCAACATACTGGCCCAGCACCCAAGAGGCTGCAGCTTTCTCCGAGTCAAACGTGGTACTAAGGGCACAGTCTGCTGGCACCCGAGTGGCATTTGCCGCTTTTCAGAGTCTTTCCTTGTTCCTTACCCCCTTTAGGGCACAGCCAGCCTCCTTCAGCAGCTGGGGAGTGGGGGCTACTGTCCTTGCCCAACCCCTAGCTGTCCTCCTAGGCCTGACCATCCATTCCTCCTCGTCACTGTAGGGACGTGTGTTCTAATCGAATCCCTTCCTAGGGAGTTGACACTTGAGCTGGCCTAGAAGAACTTTTTATTCTTTTTTGGTACCAGTTTGTTGAGATATAAGCCAGAGATGCCTGTGGCCTCTATTTCATCTTCCTGAGAACCCAAAACTGGAAGAATAAAGTCAGCAATCAGAGAAAAACAGAGAGAGGATGGAGGGCATCTGGGCGCCTGGATCCCACCATTCCTGAGGTCAGACCTCCCCTCTTTCTGAGAAAGTTGGTTCACCTGAGTTTTTGCAGCAGCTGAAGAACTCACCTTAGTCTGTGGGGCTGATGATCCTTGCTTGGCCTTTTCATGGGTAGTGAGAATTCAATGACCTGCCCATGGTCCACAGCCAGCTAGAGTGGATCTTTCAGAAGACCTTAAAGAAGGCTTCCCCAAGCCCCAACTTCTGGACAATGGCCTGTCCACTTACTACATGGAAAAATGGGCAACCCAGAAAGGACAGGCAGGTGGCAGGGAGGGACACATAATCGCTCAGCCTTGACACAGCCTCTCCTGTCGCCATACAGTTAACACTGTTTTATGAAAAAACAAAGAAATAAAATCCTATTTTCCAGATGAGAAACTCAAGGCCATGTAACTTGGTTCCTCCAGGCGCTAGGGAGTCAGTGTCTCAGCCTGAATGGCCAGCTGGAAGAGAGGGGTCGCACCCTGGCCAGCCCCGGGACCAGCCTGTCCCAGTTTCTGGGCCAAGCTGATGTCCTGGGTTCAGCCCATGGAGTGCAATTCCTGGACATCTCTCTGCAGATTTAGGCGTGGCCAGGGCCTGGGGTGATAAGAATGTCAGTGTCCAGGGGAATCTCTGGGATGGAGAATGGAGGTGAGTGAATGACGTGAAGACCCGTGGGCAGGATCATGCCGCCATGTGGCTGCTGTGGGCTGGTCATGGGCAGAGATTCGAGAAACACAGGCTCAGGAGCTCTCACCACTGACGCTAGCTGTCACACTGCTTCCTACCTGCTCCCTCAGTGTCCCCAGAAGGGGACCATGGACAGGGTCCTGGGAGCTAAACGTTGTCCCAGGATCAGACTGTCAAGACGGGGAGGCTCTGTAGGTCTGGCGGAACCTGCTTGGTGGCACGTCACCTAGGAGTATTAAGAATATAAAAGGGTTAGATTTGGGGACATGTATCTTCACAGAGCAGACTGGGACTTGCCTCTTGCATTTTTGAATATTTATACTCTGCTTCAGGAGCTCAGATATAAAATCTAGGTCTATCTAGTTCCTCTGTTGCTTGCAGATATGGAACTTGCTTCTAAGAAATAATGTATGAGTGGCCCACGTGGTAAAGTTCCTCAGGACCAAAGGAATAAAGCACTGGCTTTTTTTTTTCTTTTCTTTTTCTTTTTCTTTTGAAGACAGGGTCTTGCTCTGTCACCTGGGCTAGAGTGCCATGGTGTCATCATAGTTCACTGCAACCTCAAACTCCTGAGCTCAAGTGATACTCCCGCCTCAGCCTCCCGAATAGCTGGGACTACAGGTGTGCCCTACAAAGCTAGGCTAATTGTTTTCTATTTTTTGTAGAGATGGGATCTTGCTCTTGCTTAGGCTCATCTCGAACTCCTGACCTCAAACAATCCTCCTGCCTTGGCCTCCAAAAATGCTAGCATTACAGGCATGAGCTACTGTGCCCAGACTGACTTTTCAATAGGCCTTCCATTTTACCATGGTTTGCAAAGTTCTGGTCACTAGTCGAGGATAAAGCAGTCACCTCTCCCTTCTCCACGGCCCCTCCATTCTGCTGACCTCAGGAAGGAGCCTCTGACCTGCTCAGGCATTCGCGGCTCGCCAACACCAAGCCCTACGCCTGTGCCTTTCCCCTTGTGGGGGCTTTTCTCTGGAATGTGTCCTTCTCCGTTTCCACCTGCCCAAAGCCTGGGCCTCGGCGAGGTCTTCAGCTGGAACAGTATCGTGAGAAGGAAAGGAACGAGCGAGACCTGGAGTCGGAAGATCTGGGTTTGAAATCCTGACTCTGCAGGTATTTGCAGAGCCACCTTCTCGGCTCCCCACCCTGTGGCCCTGCTGCCCGGGGCTGACTGCGTGCCTCTGTCGCCCTCGCTTGTTAGGAGGGCTAAAGGCCAGGGGGCAGCGGGAAGGGTGGTGTGCAAAAGGCGGGCACAGGGCTGCCGATCAGGAGGCCGGTACCTGGCTCGCTGGGTCCCACTGGCACTTCTTGCAGGAAGGAGCACGGAGAGCAGCCAGCCAGGCAGAGCTGAGCCCGTGCTGGAGCCGTGTGACAGGCGGGACAGCAACTGAGGATTTAATGAGATGACGAGTCGGGCACTTCCAGTTCCCGATGCCAACGAGCGCCTCTCTCTGTGTCCCTGGGACCGGGACAGCACTAACTGTGCAGTGCAGCTTGTCCCCAGCCAGCATCTGCTTTGCTTCTGTCAGCACCAGCCCCTCCGGAAATTCCCGGCAGAGCCTCTGTGTGCTCCAAAGCGACGCCCTCCCAGCTCCTGCTCGCCTTCCAGCAGGGGCTTCTTGCTCTGAACCCGAACACTGGCTGCAGCAGGTGCTTTAGATGGCGCTTTCAACCGGGGACAGGAGGGGACGGAGGTGGGCGGGGCTGAGGGGGCAGCGGCCTGGTCTGGGGGTCCCTGGACTGCAACACATATGGCAAAAGGAGCCGCATCTGTCTGCACAGGTCGACAGAGGGGTCTGCAGCTGACTCAGCGCCTCATTTCTCAGTCAGAGTGCCCTAGTCCCCTACGCTTGGTGACTTGGGCCCACGGTGGGTGCGGCCACTGAGAAGAGCCCCCATATGCTATGGTCGGTCGTGGGGCATGTTGCTTCAGGCAAAGAAGGCTGAGGGTCCCAGGGGTGCGGAGGCTTATAATGGCACTCGGTCCTTGCCTTTCCTTCATTCATGTAGTCAACCCCTGCCAGTCTCCCGGCCAGCCCCTGGGCGCTCAGCTGGGAACAGGAAGCACAGCCCCTGCCCCTCTGAGCCCCTCTGTGGAGGCCCTGTTGCCTGGCGCCTGGATGACCGCCACAGCACAGCAGGCAGACCCTGGAGCCAGACCGCCTGGGCCCCGCTCTCAGCTCGGTCGTTCCCTTGGTTTGTGATTTGGGGCAAGAAAGTTTCCTTCTCTGTGTCTCAGTGTTATCATCTGTGAAGTGGGGTGACAGTAGCCCCTTATTTACGCAGTCGTCATGAAGTTTCCTAGGTCAGTGAGCATAAAGAACTTGGAATAGGGCCTGGAATCTAGTCAATAATAGCAAAATAACAATAACGCTATTGTGCCGCTTCTTGAGTCACCCTCTTCCAAGCCACCTCCAGAACACACTCTATCGATCTTTCTAGAAGATCGGTTTGATCGTGGTAAAGTTATTCAAAAGCTCTGCTTGGTTTAAAGTCCAAACTTTTCCTGCTTCTCTGACCCTGAGCTGCCAGCTGCCAGCCCCTGACCACGTTTCCCAGCTGAATTCCCACGCCCGCCTCTCTTCCCTCCCAGCTTGCAGCCATCCGGCTGGCCTGCCTACTCCTGCTCTACTTCCGGGACTTTTCCTCTCCCCACCTTGCCTCCCTGGAGACCAGTCCTTCAAGAGGCCCTTTACTCTGTGTTTGAAGGTTGAGAAGCCCCCTTGATTTCTCCTTCAAAGCCAGCCCCTCCCATGCCCACACCCCCACTGTCCACGCCAAGCAGCGTGTTGCAACCGTCCAAGGAAGCAAGTGTCTTCCACTGACCCCTCTGTCCCTTGGCCATGTCTGATTCCTCTCTGGGCCGGCATGAGTAGGCCCTCAGCAAACAGCTGTTGAAGGAATAAATGGACAGGGTTCTCGATGAACGCTTGCCAGGTTAGAACGAAGAAGCAGGTGATCTCCTTTTGTCCTTATGACACCCCCTAAAGCAGATGGGGAGACACTGGCAGCCTGTTGGGACTTTGCTGCTACCGTGCCAGTATAGGTGACAGCTGGCTGGCCCCAGGGTGGAGCTGTAGGAACAGTGGGGTCGGTTTGACTCCTGGGGCGGTGCTTTCTCCCTTCCCCATTGGCACAGGCTCCTTTGCCTGGGAAGGGTAGGTTGGTGCATGTGAAAGATTGTATTTTCCAGAGGTGCCCACTACACTGTTTCCACGCCGGGGGCTCTTCTGCAGCGTGACCTTGCCCATCCCCCAGTAAGAACAGACTCCGATCCCCCCACCTTGAATCTGGGCAGTCTTGGGCCTCCTTGACCAATAGAATGTGGTGGAAGTGATGTTCTGAGACTTCTGAGGTTAGGTCATAAGAAGCCCTGCAGCTTCTGCCTGGGTCCCCTGGAATTCTCCTTTGAGATGCTCTTTCTGGGAAGCCAGCTGCCATACTACGAGATGGCCAAGCCACATGAGAGACCACGTGTAGGTGCTCTGGCGGACGCCTCTGCTGAGCTGCCAGCCGCCAGCCCAGCCGCCTGAGGAGCCATCTGGGACGTCCAGACCAGCCAAACTTTCAGATGGTTTCAGCCCCAGCGGACCCCTGACTGCAGTCCCACGTGAGAGCTCGAACGTGAACTGCCCAGCTGAGCCCAGTTAATCCGCAGAAACACGAGAGATGATGATGAACGTGTGCTTTAAGTCACCAAGCTTTGTGGTGGCCGTAGATAAATAGAACCTGGGACCTCATTCCAATCGGAGGAAGAGGTGACTGCTGACCCCTACCCTGTCTCTGGAGGATGACTCAGATTTCTCAGGATGCGGAGGTGGAAATCACATGATCTCCATTACGAGACCCGACCCATTCGCCTCTGAGATGCTTTCTTCCATTTGTAGACTGCCCTGGGCCAAAAGGTAGAGGAAGGGTTGGAACAGTCTCAGAGTTTACTTTCCTTAGGTTGTGGGAAATGACCAGGTTCAAGTGCACAGGCATAATGCCTTCACCCACAGTCCGTCGCAGTCTCCGCTCTGTCCACTCCTCCGTGAAAGAGGCCTAGATGCTTGGACACGGCAGACGAAGGAAAGCAACGACTCTCTGTGCTGGGGCTGACCTCCGTGATTCCCGTTGCCTTTCCTGGCAATGTGATGAGGGTGGAAATACCGTCCCCACTGTGCAGATGAGGAAGCCGGTCAGAGAGGTTCAGCGATGCATCCGCCCAGCAAATGAGTGGCAGAGCTGGAAAAAAAACCCAGGCGGCATCTCTGCTGTTGATGTGGGGATGGCCTCGAAGATTCCGGGAAGGTTCCTGGGACACTCTCATCCCCAGCTGCTGGTCAGTGCCTGAAATCCCCTCATTATTGCTTTGCTGCTTTAGCTTAAACCTGGATCCTGCCAATGCTAATCACTCTGGAAGGATGATGCATTAAGATGTTATTAACCGCTTAGCCCAGTCGGAGTGAGGTCCAATGCCTCTCCTGAGAGTCTGTGCTAATGGGAGGGAGTGTGGCGGGAGGGGCTGCCTGCAGGGGTGGACAAGGAAAGGGTGAGACCAGAGCAGGTTTACAGCTCAGGCTCTCCTCCGTACTTTGCAGATGGAACTTGACAGTGGACCTGGAGACTTGAGAAGACAGAACCTCAGCACTTGGCGCAGGACAAGCCCCGTCCCCTGCCTGAGGTTGCCCTTCCCCAAGCCCAGTGGCAGCTCTAGAGAACATTTATTTCTCTAGCTAATGAGGGCCATCCCTGGCACGGATACGGGCACAGTCATTCTCCTCATCAGCTTCCCCCACATTTGGCCAGCTTCCCTCCCAGCCTCCTGGAAGAGCTGTGTTTAATTCTGGGCTCCAAACTCAAGGAACGGCATTAACCAACTGGCACGAGGCCAGAGCAGGCAGCCAGGGTGGGTGGGGAAGGGATGCTGACGGCTGATAGAGCAGTGCCAGAGGGCCCCGAGGGGAGGAAACCCAGGGCTGCAGAGCCGGCTTCTACCTTGAGGATGCTGGGCAGCTGAATGTATCATTGGGCTTTGCCGATGATCCTAAATCTCCCCTTGGGATGGTCCACATCCTGGGGAGGCAGAGGCTACACCCACAGGCTCAATGTGGGTGATCCTGATGGGGAGTGAGTGCCCTGTCCCTGGAGGTGCTGGGCAGTAGACCTAACTGTCCGTCTGCGTTCTGCAGAGAGGCTCCCACCGAAGGAGAGAGACCAGGTGACCTCAGAGACCCCTTGCAATGCTTGGTTCTGAGGCTCTGACAAGGGACAAGCTCCACTTGGCCCAGCTGGGTTTTAACCACCTGGAATCAAAGGAGGGGAACAGAATATTCAGGTTGTGCTGGCACTTCCTCCGACCTTGCTGGCCTCCCCTTACTCGGCTCCTCTGGCAGTCTGACTTCCTTTGGGCAAGGAGGCCTTGCTCCCCTCTTCTCTCCCTCCCTCCTTCCTTCCCATTCATTCAACAAATATTTATTGAGCACCTAAGATGCCGGGCAGCGTGTTAAGTCTTGGGGGACCCAGGGATGAGCAGCATAAATACAGACCCCGCTCCATGGCAGAGCAGCAGGGAGCTCCCGTAGGTGGACGAGGGGAGTGATAGATGGATCACAGGGTCGGGGTCGAGGTGAAACACTGAAAACTGGGTGGGAGGTAAGGGCAGTGTCCAGGCTGGAGATGCTGTGGGTGGGCTGGGAGGGGCCCGTGGGGCTGCGAAACCGGGATGGATTGAAAAGACAGCAGGAAAACTCAGCAGGGCTGGAGGAAGTGTTGGCCGGGGCAGGTAGGTGAGGGAGAGGTAGGTGTCAAAGGTGACTCCCAGGTCACTGGCTGGAGCACCTGAGCAGGAGAGGGTGACAGTGGAGGGGGGGGATGCCTCCCAGCAGGGCGGGCCTGGCTGGCTCCCTGGCTGAAAAAGCTGCCCCTCTACTTGGACAAAAGTTTCTGCGTGAATGTGCCATCTCGGGAAGGTCTAGGAACAGGGTCCAGCTGCTCTGCGGCAGCAGGGAGCATTGCACCCTCTCCCCAGAGCTTGTCTCCCTCCCTCCCACTCCTCCCAGCAGCTCCCAGAGCCTGTCTCTCCCTTGCAGCGCCTCTCGGGTGCCTGTCCACCTTCCTGTGGCTCCGTGGCGCTGCAATGATGATTGACACTCCCGAAGGCCAATGAACTGCCTAGCTCCGCCCACTGCCTGGTTCTGGGCCTCCTTGCCCCGCCCTCTCCTGCTGTCCTACAAGATCTCTCGCAGTATCGAAATATCAGAAGCAGCGATCGATCAGGCAATAACAGGCCTGATTTCCACCTAGGGAGACGAGGGAGGGCCCAGCTGGGCCTCCTCACAGCATCCTTGATCTGCCCCACCTGGCCACCGGATGCGCGGGGGAAGCAGGGGAGCGCAGGCTTCCTGGCCGGGCTGCATGCTGTAAACATTCCTGCCCCATTTAGATGGTCGCCAGATGGGCTGGAGCCAGGGGGCTGGGGGAGGGGCTGTGGCTGGGCCTGTCTGCTCCACTTTGGGGGATTGGATAGTTCTCTGTCTCCAGCTTAGCTCCTTGTGAAGATGCTCTGAAGAACTCTCCTTCCCCACTAGTCTGCGTGAAGCCAGCGCGTCCCTGGGTCCCCTCGTTGGCAGCACACACTCGGTGCACCACTGGGTCCCTCCCTGTGGGCATGAAGACGGTGCACCACTGGGCCTTCCTTTCTGTGGCCCCTGGGGGTCCCTTTCTTTCACCTGAGACACAGGAGTCCTGGCTTGCTTGGCCATCTCTGGAGGTGTGGGCTTCAGGCCTCAGTTTTGTAACCTGATGACACCGAAGGTGGTTATGTTTACCTACCTACCTCACCCAGCTCACACGGTGGTTATGGGGTGGCCTCGGCCTAGGACAACCTTTTAAATATTAATATTTAACTGAGTGCACGCGGTGTTTATCATACAGCTTCAAGAAGTCAAATGGAGGTACTCAGCTGTCTTTGCTGGGAGAATATTTATGCTGCTAGCTACCCTTCTTGAGGGCATTTCTAATCATGAGTATTATTGTGTCCATTTACAGGTGACAAAACTGACGCACAGGAAGTTGAGTGGCTGGGCTCACCACTGCTCTGCTGAGGAAGTGGCCATTTTGGCTTTGGCCCCTACTGGTTCTGGCCTGGCCAACACCTGCCTCGGTGTCTAGACGCTGAGCGTGCGTAAGCGACTGTGGCCAGGCTAGTTCCCTACCTGGGCTCCTCCACTCTGCCACAGCCCAAGCTGTGTGGTCGGTAGCAGATATCATTCCTGCAAAACATGAGCAGACAGACCAGAGAGGGAAATAAACTTGCCCAGGACCACACAGCTGCTCAGTAGTAGAACCAGGATGGGAACTCATGTCCTCCGAGTCCCTTTCAGGTGCTTATTCCGCTATGTGCCATTTTCAGCTCATCACGTAAAGCTCTTGGTGGCCTTAACCAGGTCTGGAGGACTAGAATGAGTTGGCTGCAAGAGAAGAAGGAAGAAATTGAAGGGTAAAACAGAAGACAGAGCTGTGATTCCTGTCTTGTTTCTCACTGTGACCTTGAGCACTTTGCCTTACTGCTCTGAGCCTCTGTTTCCTTGGATGTCACTGATCTCTGTCCAGCTTTCCTCAAGCAGTTACTCTGGGGACAAAGACGCGAGGTGGGAATTGGTTCTGCAGACAGGCATGGGCAGCTTCTCCCCACCTCCCTGCTGTGGAGCCCTCTTGTCTTGGGTGGCCGTTGAGGCAGGTGGGCTTGTGTCTCCCCTATGCCTGGGTGCTCAGCTCTCAGTGGCTCTGGAATGGCCTCTCTCAGCCCAGACACACCACACATGGTGTCCTTTCCCTGCCTGTGTGCTTTTCAGACGGACTTGGCAGGCTTGGGAAAGCAGACTGGCCTTATCAGAAGCCCCTGGTCTCTGGTTTCTGGGAACTGTCTGCACTCTGCAGCTTTCTTTCCCAGGGGCTGGTGCCAAGCAGTGCCTGGCAGGACTCCAGGCATTCTGTGTCAAGCACTTCTCAGCAGCGGGAAGACTGACTTCATTGGGGCCCGAAGAGACCCAGCAACAGGTCTCGTCTGTTTGGCCCCAGCTGCAAAACAGTGCATGGTGAGCACCCTCGATCCATGCAGAGAACCAACCTCTCCAGGTTGTGTAGGCAGGTTTGGAGCTGGCCTCTCCCAATGCCCAGCTGGCTACCTTTAGAGAGCCAATCTGCACGGAGGCTTCAGCTTTTAGGAGGCATTCCATACACATTCTCCATGTCCATGTCACACAAGGACAGAGGCAACACCCCAAGCCAAGGCCACCTACCTGTCTAGTACTCTACAAGCATCATCTTCTGTGAGAGCCACACCACATTCCTGCCAGAGAGGGGCGGTGATTATTAGTTAAGATCGATACAATGGAGGCACAATGAGGTTGAGAACTTGCCAGGGTCACTCAGCCATGTGCGGCTGAGCTGGGTTTGAACCCAGGCAGGTGGGCTCCAGAGCCTGGTTCCCTCAACAGCATGGTGGGCAGCGGCAGGGGTGAGAGGTGGTGGCCCTAGGTTCTCCTGTGTCATGGCTTCACCTGTGCCTTGCTACACCCCTGTTCATGTGAGAGCATAAGAGAGCGAATCCGTCTTACAGAGCTGGAGCTGGCTTTGCTTAGCGTAGGTGCTACCTGTGCAGGTGCTAGGTGGTTTATGGTAGCCGGGGCACCCAGGAAGAGTCCAGGGGCCAGGGGAGGGGTGTCCCAAGGGAGTTGGCAGGGGCATAAAGGGCTGTGTGATGAGGAATGCAGCCCAGCCTCTGAGGGCAGGAGCTCAGCCCTCTCCCCTGGTCCCTGTGTGGCTGGGCAGTGTCATCTGTAGACACCTGAGGCCCAGAAGGTAGAGGGGCTCTCAGTTCCTGGTGCCTATCCACTGTCCTGGAACATTTCTCTCCTGGTAGAGCCTCTCTGTAATGCCCATAACTACCTGGTCATTCTCTAGCTTGAATATTGGATGGGACAACTTAATGTGGCATTCTCGACTCTTCTATTGTGCCAGAACTGAGGTCTTCTCTGTTCCTTCCTTGCTCCAAGCAGACTTTCTCTGTCCCGCTTCCTGCCTTCCCTCCTCTGTGCCTTGAATCCAGCTGCTTCCCCAGTCAGGCCACGTTGGTGATGTCTTTGAGGAGGGGGCCTCTGCCCTGCCCTGAGCACCCCCAGAGCCCTAGGACCCGAGGCAGGAGGGCCAGAAGGGAGCACCGAGGGAGAGGCCTCAGGGACACTTCACCTCCCCCCACCCCGATCATGAGCTCCTGCAGGGCAAACCCCATGGCCGATCTGTTCCACAGTTGCTCACAATGTTTGTGGATTACACGGATGAAGGAAAGAATGCATGAGCCAAGGGCGGGGACAGTGCCATTGGTCTGGAAACCAGGGGACCTGAGTCCCTTTTCTTTCAGCATCTCAGGAGGAGAGTCAGGAAGATGCTACACACCCATCCATGATGCTTTTCTTTGGATGCCTTGATGGGCCACCCTTTGGAGGACATTTGCATTTGCACTGGGGCCTACAAAGACTTGGGGGAGCCCCCGTGCAGTGAGTGATAGTGGGGCTTCAGGTGCCGTGACAGAGCCACGGCAGGAGGGCAAGGCGGTGTGACTGGCGTGGGTGGCTCCCTGGGTGTCCTCCCTTTGTTAGCTCCCAAAGGGGCCTGTTCAGGGAACTGTGGGCTTTTTCCTTTGCTCTGGGTCATTGAGGTGGTGACATTTAAAAATACTGTTAATTGCTGACATTTATCCAATGCCACATGCAGTCACGGAGCTGAGCACTTACGCACCTTACCTGATCTCATCCCTACTCCAGCCTTGGGAGAGAGGCCCGATGACCACCCCACCCCGTTTGACCAGGGGAAACCTCATTTGTCCCCATGACTGGCTCCCTCTTCAGAGGGTTTGCCTGGACAGGGACCATGCCTGATTTGCTCCGTCCCCTCGGCCTCCAATGGAAAGTGGGCACTTCTTGTTGGTTCTTCAAACAAGGGCGGATGAATCAATCTCTGGGGCTTCAGCCCTCCCCACGGGCCTCACTGGAAACTGAATTTGAGAAGGATTGCTCCGGTGCTATAATCCTAAACGAGAGAGCAAGGTGTGAGATGTGGTGTGTGCACGTGTGTGCGTGTGTCTGTGCAGGTCATGACTAGAGTGTGGGCTCTGGGTTCTGCTGTTTGGGGCACCTGGCTCTGCATCTTTCCGGCTGTGTGACTTGGGGTGAGATCCCCACACTCTCTGGGCCTCAGTTTCCTTTTCTGTAACATAGGGGTGACAGTGATACCCATCTGACGGGGTCATCGTGAGGACACAATGAGTCATTACACCTGAAGTACCTAGAACAGTGTCTGGCCCCCAGTAGACACCAAGGAAATGTTCGTTATTGTCGTTAGTTAAATGGTTAGGGACAGAGGGAGCTAGAGAGAGAGACAGGTGTGCAGATAACGGTGCGTGGCCGTGGGCTTTGTGAAGTAGTGAGCAGTCTGTTCTGCGCCCCTCAGCTCCTTGGCCTTCCCCACGGTCCACTGTGACACCTGGGAGCAGCTGGGTTTTTGGTTCCCTCGAACAGAGTGTGGATGAGTCTGTCGATAGGTCACACGAGGAGCTGGTGGCCCATGAAGGGGCCTTGTGGATGCGGGAGGGGAGGCTGCAAGGTAACGCAGAGTGGACCAGGCGGCCTGGGCCGGAGGGGACACGGACAGCCCCATGGACGACCATGGCCGGGCCTCAGTGCAGGACAGTGGACCAGACGCCTTCTCTCTGTGCCTCCAAAGCCGCTCACTCCAGCTTCTCCGGCAAATCAGAGCAGCCTTTGAGGAAAGGCCAGCTGGAGGGAGAAGAATTCTGAGTTGACTGAGTTGTAATCTGCATTTACCAAGGAAAAAACTTGCAGGGACTGGCTTTACCCAGCACTGACTAGGTTAGAGTTTCTGCTTTCAGGGAGGATGGGGCTCAAGAGAGAAATGAAGTTCAATGATAGGAAAATAACGAAAATTATATTTTTTTGTATACCTGCCTATGTGGCTTATGCAAATCTCACCACCATACGTTTTCCTTCCTGTGTATAATTTTACAATATGTATACTTGTCCATGTTAATATATATAAACTGAAAGGAAAAAAATTAACCAAAATGTATTGGTTATCTTTGGATGAAGGGATTATGGACTATTTTTTATTTTCCTTAATATACTCTACTTTATCTTTCCAATTTTCTAAAGTAAACATGAACTACCTCTATGATTAGAAAGATGAAATATGATTATATAGCTATGAACTGTGTGTCTACACTGTTCTTTGTGTCAGGCACATTGAATCAGTAGATGGTGTGTGTCAGGACGTAGCAAGGCATTAGGCTGGGGTCTCTGTCCCCAGAGGGTCCCCTCCCTTTCCGGAGCATGCTTTCCCTCATGTCTGCATGTGTCTCCATGCAGCCAGGACCTCACAAATGTTCCTTCCCAGAGGGGAAGGCAGAGAGCTTTCAAGCCCATCCGCAACACAAGCAGTGCGGGGACAATGGTCTCCTCTTTACAGATTAGAAACTGGAAGCTCAGGGAGGTCTAGTGACTCGTGCAGGGCCACACAGTCAGAGAGCAGAGCAGTGCTGGAGCTGGAATGAGGTACTGGAACTCGCAGCCCAGGTCTGCCTCGCGCCGTGCCGCCTCTGCTGGCCAGCAGGAAGGGGTCCCAGGACAAGTCTCTAGTCCCATGTCCTCAGCAACCGATGGGGCTTCACAGCTCAGAGAAAATAAAAGCATGGAGCGTTTTGTGCCTTGTCCAAGGTCACAGAGCAAAAGCAGAGTTGGAATTAGAATGCTGGTGCTCAATGCCAGGATAGGAAGACGCTCAGGAAAGAGTTGTGATTTGGGAGAAAGGGCAAAAGAAGGCAAAGAAATGAGAAGACAGGAAAGAGATTACAAATTCTTCCTGAAACAAAGAACACGGTCCAGGACACGTGCATGTGTGTGTGTGCGTGCGCGTGTTAGGGGGTGAGTGGGGAAGTCGCAGCTTCGGGGGACGGCAAGAGGTGAGAATGACAGGCAACGGGACAGAGGGAAGGAGAGAAGAGACAGATGGGAAACAGTCCGGGAAAGCGAAAAACCTCAGGAAAGACACATGTTTATTTTATTTAGTGTTGATAACAGGGAAAAAATGCTGATGGAAACTCTCAAATAGCACAGGTCAGTGCCAGCTCTTCAGACCCTAGTGGAAGGCCCTAGAACATGCCTCCTCTCCCCAGAGCAGGCCTAACATTGGCTGGCAAGCCCCAGCGGGGCACGAGGCCCGCCCAGAAACCTACTTGAGTAGCCTGTTCCAGCAGAAAGGGCCCCAAACTGGGACCAAAGTCACAGGCAGGCTGTTCCACTTTAGAGCCTCAGAGTCCTAATCTGCGAAATTACACAGTTGTTCCTGCTCCGCCCACCTGTTGAAACCCTTGGGAGAACTGCACTGTGGCTGACATGAAACAGCCGGGACATTACGCACCCTCCTGCCTGAAACCAGAGCAGCAGCATCAACAGCAGCAATGAACAGGCAAAATATACAAATCCATAGTTTTCAATACAGTGAGCACCAGGAGATGACGTGCTGTGATCTCTGGGAGGTGGGAAACAGGCGAGGTGAGCCCTGTGATGGCCCCAGGTCCCTGCCTGGAGGGAGTTCCAGTCTGCAGCACAGGAAAGACGAGCCCGATGCAGCCCACGCACTCCCTGATTTAAAGAGATGGAGCTGAGAGTGCAAAAGACCACGGTGGCCAGGTTTCACAGGATCGGGCGCAGGACAGAGTGCTGGAGAGGACGGCGATACAGAGGGAGAGACAATCCCAGAGATGCAGAGTCACCCTCAAGTACTCAGCAGAGTTGAGGAAATTACTTGAGACCGGGAAAAAACCATCTGGAAGGATTAGAAGGGACAGAGCATGGCGTGCACACAGGGGTGGGATCATTCTGTTCCCACCAGCAAGGCTGGAAAATCTCATAATTCAGAGGGCATTGAGTAGAGCACTCTACTGCATGGTCCGTAATCAAATTTTTATGCTATTTCAGAAAAAATGTCTTCCCCTGCCCCACCACTGCTGTTATTTTGCTTGAAGGAAGTCCAAACTCAGCCCTCTCTTTGTATTTGGTTTTCATAGCTCTAAATAGAACAGCCTCCCCCACCCCCTTCGTTTCTCATGCTTTGACTTGATGAAGACTAAGCGTTGGTTGTCGCGTCGATCATCCCGAGTTTGGGATTTGGTTGACTTCATCTTGGTGGCATTGAGCTGTTTCCTCTGTTCCTGGTATTTCCTCACACTGTGTGTTAGATCCAAAGGCTTGGATTTGGGCTCAGTTCCATGGGTGACACTTGCCTCCTTACTAAGATTAAATGTACTTTGAGGTAGTTAACATTCTTTGCAATGCACCATTGGCTTATCGGATCGGGCCCTCGTTACAGCTGCTGGTGATGTGGCCTCTTGTCCTGCTAACTACAGTTTCACCCCTCTCTGACCCCACAAAAAACACATGTGAGTCAGAATGGTGTTTTTTTTTAAACTTTCCAAAGTTTGATTCTTTTTTAAAAACATTCATAATAAGTAATAGTGATACATGCTGTGTCACAGCCATGACCCACTGAATTACCCATCCCCAGAGGATTTTATATGTGAGTTTTAAGGTTGTCACCTATGGGGCCTACAGAGTAGGGTGACCGATTGTCTCAGTGTGCCTGCGGCTGAGGGGATTTCCAGGACATGGGAATTTCAGTGCTGAAACTAGGAATGTTCTGGGCAAACCAAGATGGGCTAGTCACCCTACACAAAGTGCAGATGTGTCCGGTAGCTAGGATTATAAATCGTAGCTAAGTATGTCATAACTTCCAGAGCTTTGGATGTGGTCCTGTTGGACCTTCCTCTCTATATCAGGTGACTCCAGTCCTTTTCTTAAAGTGACAGTTTCATTGGTGAATGAGTATAACTGCTAGAAAATGTGGCCTTCTGGTAAATCCCATGAACCCACTTGTCAGGAATTTTACCCCACAGGGCTGAGCATATGATGTCAATCAGCCAGTCAGACCATTGAAGCCCACACCGTGGACCCTCCAAGCAACCCCCAACCCCAGGACATAGCTGATCACGACACCGCTACCCCTTCCTTCACTTTCCCAACTTTATCAGGACATGGTTGTCCAGGACCTGGCACTGGCACCAGAGAAGAAGCTAGACTTGAGGTGCAAGAGGACCCTTTGCAGAGGAGATGGGCCCACTGCCTCCGCCTTCTAGGTCTGAGGCATTCCTTCCTCCCCAGCCCCCAAGACTAGTGTGGTCTATTCCTCTGTGCATGGGAGAGATGTGCTCTCAAAAGGGAGATCTTGTGCATCCTCACACCCTCTCCAGTAGCTGGGAGGGGTAGGGAGTGCCCAGCTTCATCCATTAAGGACGAGCCAGCTATTTTAACCTCCTTGAGAGGATTTCAAAGAATTTAACTTCAAGATGTACTTTACCTCCTGAAATCAAATCATCTCATTTTCAGGGCAGTTGTCGAGCAGACGTTCTCATTGGGCTTAATGCTGCAGCTTTTCCGGAAACTCTTAGACGAAGGTTGGCATGCATTTCCATCGCTGGCGGGGTACTGTCCTTGGGACTGGCTGGCTCCCATCAAAATGTCTCTCCTGTCTGGCCAGTTCAGCGCCAGCCTCTCTGCCTTCATCCGCTCTCCCCGGGAGTCCCAGAAGAGCCCCTCAGTGTGTCCCTGCTTCCAGTCCTTCCCCAGTCCATCGGGGGTGCTACAGTCCTCACCGTCCCTGAACGACTATTTCATCCTAGCTGCCCAGCCCCCCACCCAGCTCCTCAGGCTGTCTTCCAAGGGCCTGGGCAACTTCTCTCCCCCCTTGGCCTCTGTCTTCTTTCTTCTGAGACAAGTCAACCAGATTCTATCTGTCCTCACTTTGATGCTGATGAATACTTCTTCCAGAGGCAGTCTTCCCTGACTCTCTTTACCCTCCTCACCAACCTCTCCCTCCTCTGACCACCAACTCTGGCCACCAGCATCGCACAAACCCACATGAACCAGTTGATCTTCCCCAGTGGGTCTTTTTCTTCTCTCTCTGGCTGATCTGTAGTCCCTGGGGGTCTGACTGAGACAATAATGTCTATGTCAGAGACATTGAGTGCTCAAGAAACCTCCCATGAGCAGTCCTACCTTTCCAGCCTCCGTTGCTGGAAGGTGAGTCCATGTGTCTAGCTCTGGCCTGTGAGCAGAAGTGGCATGTGTCACTTCCTGACTGAGGGGGTTAACAGCTGGCAGGAGTCCTCCTCCATTCCTTTCTTCCCTGCCACAGCCACCGCAGATGCCACGTGATCCAGATGGTGCAGCTACAAAATGACGGATCTCTGTCAGCCTGGTGCCCTGAATGACTGCGTGGATCAGAGGTTCCCACGGCCTACATTAGACATGTGATATGAGAAAAACACAAACTCAGTAGTGTTAAGTCTCTGAGATTTGGGGATTTTTCTGCTGCAGCAGCTAGCATTGCTCAACATTAATACAACATCTCACTTGCTCCCCTCCTTCCACTTCCCTCTGCCTGACAGCCTTGAGCACAGGCTGGTCACCCAGTGTGAATTCAGGAAATGAGCCTTTTTCATTAAATGATGAATTTCATGGGATGGTAACTGAGATGTAAATGGAACAATTTAAGAGGACGTTTTTAGCAGCTGTATGGGCAGGAAAAACTACTCTGGAACTTGATCTCCTGGAGTGGCCACCATCCATCCTGACTCATGGACCAAACCCAGAACCCTGTAGCAAGCTGACTTTGATTCAAAATCAGGACTGGGATCCTTCCAGCTGTGTTTGGAATAATCATGTGCCTTCTCAAAGCCTCAAGTTCCACATGTGCAAAGTGACCAAATGATGTCAGAGTTCCAAGGAGACCTGGAGCCTCCCAGCTCTGTCCTTGTTGGAAGGCCAGCATGTTCCCCTGGAGATGGGGCCTTCTAGGGTCAAACACTACTGTGGCTATGTAGGCATGATGCCTAACTCCTTCTAGCTCCTAAATATTGGAGACAAAGAGAGTAAAATTGGGGTACAGCAGGGAGAGGCCCTTAGGAGGGCCATGGAGCTGTAGATCACAGCCTGCCACATGTCTGATCATTTGTCTTTCCTTGAATTGGGGGACAGGCTGGCAAAGTTGGCCTCGGACATAAGGGGAACAGGTGGTCCCTGCCCTTGGCACAGTATGAGTTAGAACTTCCCAGTTGCCTGTTGGTCCTGTGGGGGCGTGGCTGTGTCTTTTTTACAATCTTATTCCCCGTGCCCTACTCAGAGCCTGGCCCTGAGAGAGCACTGGGACGGTAACTGACTTCCCCAGGCCAGTGAGTCCCTGTCGGTGGGTGCATGAGCTGTGGCTGAAGGTCCATAGGCAGAGATACAGTGGAAGGCATTCTGAACCCATAGATGGCCACTAGATTTGTCCAGGCTAGGACCCCTCCGTGGCTTCCTGGATGAAGTTGAGTGGGCCCATCTGAGAAGTGGCTGTGGGCACCGGAAAGGCCACCGTGAGGTGGGGTTACTCTCTTGCTCCCATGTTGAGGTAGGATGCCTGCAGCACATTTTAAGAATATGTTAACCTATATGTTAACATATGTTAACCTTAGTGCTTTGCTCCTGCCAAGAAGCTGTCGCAGAGGTGTTTAGCAGAGGAAGCAGTGTAGGAAACGTTCCTGTTGTACTTTGGGGCACAGTGCAACTAATGGGGCATGTACAACAGGGGGCTGCGGGTAGGGGCAGTGGGGGCAGTGCCCTGCCAAAGCCCGTTTGGTCCAGCACCGGAGGAGCAGATGCTGATCACATCTGGCAGCCAAAGCCCAGGCCTTCAGCTGTCAAACAGAATGCAGCGTGGCGGGCATGGGCTGAGCACTTACTACACGCCAGGTGCTGGCCTCGGGCCTCTTCATGTGCTATCTCCCTGCATCCTCACAGCAGCCCTGCCAGACAGGCACCAGTCCCCCAGTGCACAGGCCAGGGAGCTGCCTCGAAGCGAGCCTGATCCTCAGCAACTCCAACTCTGAGACAGCTTGGGGAAACCGCAGCAGTTTCCTTGGTGCCATGAATCCAGAGAACCCATCCAGGAAGTGGGAGACAGCATGTGATGTCATTGCATGGTATTGTCTGATCTTCATGGTCACGTGAGAAGCATGAGGTGGCCTAACTGCAGATGATTTTACATGACCAACATCTGGGGACAAAACATCAACTGTCGTCACTGAGATCAGGCCATGTGGTTTTCACCAGGGAGGACGTGTATTTAGAGGCTTCTTCCTGTCTCCAGCCCCAAACCCAATGCACAGATGCCACACACGGTACACACACCCACACCCACGTGGGTACACTCTAAGAACCCCACACGCCTATCTACACAGATCCTCACTCACACGTGTGAACACTCGGTCATGATGTGCACACAGTGACATGCCCAGACACATCTGCTTGTGTGCTCACACACACATACCCACTCTCCTTACCTTATACGCACAGCCCACATCCAATCCTTCACACACACACACACACACACACACACACACACACACACTCCCCCGCACGTGGACATACTTACCCACATACGCAATGGGCTAGTGCACGTAGACAGGAAACTCACATTTACACAGCTCTTTCTCTGAGCGAAGAAATTCTGTCTTTTAAAGGAGAGCACAGGAGAGCGAGCCAAGAGTTCTCAGCTGCTGTCTGCCATCTCCCACAACTCCCAAAGGCAGTGAGCTGTTTCGTGCAGAAAAACAAAAGCAAAAGGAGGCAGGCGGGAGGGGCCTGGGGGCCTTGTGAGGGTCTCTTCAGGGACGAACTGCTCCATGTTTCAACGTCTCTAGATTTCAGTTTCCACGGGAGTCGATGGGATGAAGCTCCCTGCCAGCCCCTCCTTTGGCCCCTGGAGCCCAGTGCAGGGCTGTGGAAGCCGTCCAGCAAGTCCTGAGTGGGCCCTTCTCACGACCAAGTTCCCCAAGCCACAAAGCCTATTCCAAGGTTAAGCCTTGCCCTGCCAGCCCAGGTGATGGAATGTGGCAGTCACACCCCGAAAGGACATTCATAAGGGTCACACTGTCAGAGCTGCCAAGCCCTTAGCCATTGAAGGTTTTTCTTATTTCACAGGTGGCCAGACTGAGGCCCAGGAACACAAGGACCCCGTGCTTAGAACAATGATTGTCGCCCGCAGGTCCTCAGTGGACTGTTGGTGAATGACCATTGATGCTGCTCTTCTGCCACTTTCGAATTGTCTCTTGAGGCACCGAGGGCTTGGAGCACGAGGGACGGGATGAGGCAATGTTAGACTGTGTGCAAATGGTGGAGGGCATTTGGATGCCGACCTGCTTCTCAAATCCCAGGCAGGTGACCGCTCCTCCTCCCCTGTATCACCTCTTCGCCCAACAAGGTAGGACTTGCTGTGTTCATGCGTGTGCACCCACGCAGGAGCACATCCACTCGCTCTCATGCACACTCACGCAGGAAATCCTGACCAGGCTGGCGAGATTTCCAGCAAAAGCAGATACAGAGAGAGGCAGCACGAGTCCCCAAGGCTGCCTGCCCTTGGAGTCCCACATACCACATCCAGGCTGGTCAGTGTGGGCACAGATTTTAATTCTGTTTCTGGCCAAGCACTGGGTTCCACTCAGGAGAGCATGAACACAGCCTAGTCTCTCCCCTTGCAGAGCTCATATTCCAGTGGGGGTCACTGTGTGGTTACCAACACAGAGTGTCACACTTGGAGGAGGATTAACAGGACACATGTCTAAACAGGGTCCCATGGGTGCCCTGAGGAGGGAATGAGGGTCTCCTGCAGGGGCTGCAGCCAAGACTTTGCCCAGAAAGGAGTACGGAAGACCCCGAAAGCCAGTAGAATGTTGCCAGATAAAGGAGGTGGGATGTTCTGGGCCCAGCGAGCAGCATGCGCATCAGCCCACGGGCAGAGCCCGCAGGGTATCTCGGGTGGACAAAGGGTCTTCTGTGACCAGAGCCAAGGATACCGCCCTGGAGGGGCAGGGAGACAGCATGGGGGCAGACGGGGAAGAGCCTTCAATAGCTTGCCAAGGGTTCGTCTTTATTCTCTGGGTGGGAGAATGGATCACGGAGTGGGTTTAAAGAAAGAAGGGGCGAGAACAGCTGCGTGGTTGGCAGGGTTACCAGGTGGTCTTGAGGAGCCCGGTGGAGGCGAGGAAGCCGGCATCTCCGTAAAGTCAGCAGGAGCTGAAGCAAGAGTGATGTGGGGAGCTCTGCCTTCGGGAGCTCCCAGGCCAGGCGGGGGTTGTTGCAGGAACTGGGGTTGGACAGGTGCGTTGGGACAGGACAGGACAGGTTTGGCTGGGGGAGGGGCCATCCTCATCTCCGAGGGGGGGCAGGCAGCAGCAATGTCATGATGTTTCATCCCTCCCAGGCTGTGTCTGTCTCGGCGGGAAGCAGCCATTGTTTGTCAGCCTGTGCTGTCCCTGGGCTGCAGCTCAGAATATTAAAATCTTTCTCAGGTTTATCTCCTCCCCATCTCGCTCATTTGAAATCCCTGCAATTCGGGGGAGAAAGTTACTTTAATCCTCTGGTTCCTATCAGCCTAATTACAGTTTCAATAGACAACGGGCAGGGCTCTAAATGAGATCTGAGGACACGGGAACACATTATGTTGGCGCTAATAATGATCTGTCTTTGTTTTATCATTTCGTGTTGTTGCTTCTCATTTTGGCTGCCTGAATTCTTAATGCCTTCGAGTGTCTCGCGGAGATTGCTTCCTCTCGCTGCCGGCCGGGACACAGTCGCAGACTTGCATATGAAAACACCCAGCCTGCTGCCTGCAGCTAACAAGCCGGCCGCCATTTAAATTTCAATCAGCCCTTCTGTTTGTGTGTGAGTTCCCTGGATGGATGAAATTAGCAATTTTGAAAAATTGATTAAAATTGCTGGTTTCACGAAGCCTCAAAACATCAAAATCAATCTTTTTTTTTTTTTTTTAAATACACTGAAATTCTTATTGGACTCACCATGTCTGCCATGTGAGAAGCTGCCAATTGCCAGTAGGGGCGGTGAGGGCACAGCGGCTGGTGGGCTGGGGCTTCTCTTGGTTCTAACTCCTGTGTGACCTTCTTAAGTGTTTGAATCTTGGGGTTGACTGGTTAAGGTGTCTCTAGAAGGCTCTTCTCCATCCCTGGCACTGTATAATTATGTGCTCTGAGTCGGGTAAAAAAATGAATGGATCTGTGCAGGTAGACTCTGCGTTTGGATGAGGGTGGGAATACTAACGACAGATATCATACGAGCTAACAGTTTGAAGTGCTAAATCAGGCACTCCATATGCATTATTTACATCCATTTAATCATCGCAGGAAGACTATGAGAAAATACAACGATTATCCCCAGTTTCAAATGTGAAAATGGAGGCTTACACACTTCCCCTCCGTCCAGGTGAACAGTTCCGGGTAAAGGCTGTTTGACCTGCCCGGCAGAGGGCTCTGGAGCGTGCACTCACTTGTGCCTGGACCCCTGGGGATGTTGAGTGGATGATGGCCACGGATGTTCCAGGCACCCCTGGGTTCATGCTCCTCTCTGAGCTTTGAGGTGATGTTTTGAAAGCTCTATTCATCAATTTTGCAGCAGAGATAGGTCAAAGAAGAGAAATAGTAAAAAAGATGTGAATGTCTTATTTCCCCAAACAGAGTGAACTGCTCGGCGGCACACATCCAGGGTCCTGGCCGCAGTCTTGGCAAAGAGAAACTTTCTGTCATTATTGGTTGGTTTGAGGAAAAAGGAAACACGGTTTGCTGCTTGTGGGCAGCAGTGAGATTCCTTCTCCTCTTCTGGTCCCACCTTCGTGTGCCTCTACTTGCCCTCCAGAGGGAGAAATTGGGCAGCCCTCCCTCTGTAACCAGGTGGCCCTGTCATGGCTGTTTTCTGTCTTTGGTGGGTCCCCGTGGCACAGCTTAATCGCAAGAATCACCTTGGATTCTTGTTTAAAAAATAGGGCTCCTCGGTGCCCACTCTGGACTTGCTGACGAAAACCCTCGCCAGTTTGGGAAGCCCTGGTTCTCCCGACATGCTGTGCGTGCGTCCATGCCTTCTAATTCTGACTTGGCCAGGGTGCAGACAGTCTAAATTCTGCTCACCAGCCTATGCATATTTATTGAGCCCCTACCCAAGTCAGTGGGAAAAAACAGAGGTGCGATGAGTAGAGCATGTTTTTGAGATCTAGAATGAGTACCAGCTCTATCGCCAATGTTGTGTGACCTTGGAAAGTCACTTAAGTCTCTGGGCCTTGATTTCCTCAGTTGTCAGATGAGAATGATGGTCCCTGTCTCCAGATTGCCTTGAGGAGACATATGTGACAGGTCTGTGGGACGCCTGGTGCAACGCCTGGCACTGAAGCAGGAGCTCGACCATCGGTACTGTTATTTCTACAGGAGGAAGCTCGTCCCTAAGGGGCTGTCCCAAGGCTGATGGATCCCTAAGTAGCTGGCATCTCCCAGAGTGTGCAATTTCCCCTTCAGGAGAGGAGGATGCCAGGCGGTTGGCTAGGCTTGCTCACCAGGGAGGCGGCTTGCTCCTGGTCACCAGCCTTATATTACATTTAACTCGCATTTGTACAAACTGCTATGTGCTATGGACTTTCAGGGAATACACACACTGTTGGAGTGGTGACTGTAACACCCTCCAGCGTCAAGGCTGTGCTTTCCTGTCAAGCACCGTGTCAGACTGACAGCCAGTGTGGACAACAGGTTGGAAGGAGGCACGAGACGCTGATGGAATGAGGTTGACCCGGCTGTTTCTTGTGAGTCCTGCATCTCTTCAAGGGGCTTCTCCACCACTTTGGTGTATACCCACACAACCACATGGGCAGAGCCTCTGAGTTAGGGAAGAAAGTTTACCAGCAAAGGGAGAACTCTTTGATTTAGTCAGCACTTACTTTTTGTCTGAGCATGAGAGAAATCTGTCTCAGCCTGGATTAAGCCAAAGGGGAGTGTACCAACTCACATGATGGAAATCAGGCATGGCTGGACCCAGGGCAGCATTAGAATTAGCAGTACCAGTTCTGTCTCTCAGCTTCCATTCCTCTCTGTTGACTTCATTCTCAGGCTGGATGTGCCCATATGGTTCAGAAATGGCCCCAGCAGCTCCAGCCCCATGTCCTGCCACATGGGCTGCACCAACAGGAAGCAAACCTCTCTTTCCAGTGGCTTCAGCCAGATCCTGGTGCTGACTCTCCTTGGCTCACCAGGGTCGGTGCCTGTCCCCAAACACAGTGGTCCCCAAACTTTTTGGCTCCGGGGACCGGTTTCATGGAAGTTAATTTTTCCATGGACCGGGGGTGGGGCCGTGGGGTGTCGTGGGTTGGGGGTCGGATGGATGCTGCAGCTGACTTCCAGTGAGGGCCAGGAGAGACAGGAGGGACACCAGCAGCCTCTGCTACAAACTGAGAATGGGCATCAGACATTCTGGAAGGATTGTTAATTTTGTTAGATGCCTTAATGACATTGAAATTATATAGGAATATGCTCCTAGTTTTTAAGACAGACATTCCAAAAAATTTAGGTGTTAAATGTCAAGGTGTTTGTAATTTGCTTCAAAATACTTCAGCAAAAAAATGATGAAGCAAATCAGTGCAAAATGTTAGCAGTTGTTAAATCTAGGTGACAGATATATGGGTGTTAACTATACTATCTCTACCTTTCGGTACGTTTGGAAATGTTCACAATAAAAAGGAAAACCCAGGGTGTCGCTAGTGCGTGTTTGCCTGTGAGGGCTGGGTAGCGGCTGATTTTCTGTACTTCTCTCTGTCCGAGGCTTAGCACAGCGGTCAGGACCTCTGGCTGTAGCCCTCACCTTGCCTCCAAGTTGCTGTGTGACCTTGCAGAAATCTCTGGGCCTCACTTTCTCTGCCTATAAATGAAGAACAGGGTTGTTCCAGATTTCTAAGATCTGCCATTCTGAGATCCAGATTTCATAAGATCTAGGGCTCTGAATCAGTCAACAGTTTCCAAAGTGCAGGGAAAATTCCAGACTCTCAGCTGGAAGAGGAAACTCCTAGGCAGCTGCCCTGCCTGGACCCTCAGGTTAGGGGCCTTTGGGCCACTTCTGAGCTGCTCCAAGACTCAGCTTCACTTCACTGATGTGGAATATGGTATCTGGAAGGGTTGGGGTCCTCTTCTCTTTGGGGCTGACTTGAGGCTGCTGGGCTGCAATGTGGTCGGCATCCTGAAAAGAGGGGCCAGGCTGGGGAAGAAAGCAACACTTTGGACCTCAGCAAAGAAGAGTGGCCTGGAAATATATATATATATATATATATATATATATATATATATATATATTCTAACTAGGCTGTAAGTTTTTACCGTAAATCATATAGCATTTTGTCAAATGATTTTTTTAGATTATATTGAAATAATCATATGATTTCACTGATATTTGAATATTAAACCAAACTTTCATTCCTAGGATAAATGCCACTGGGTCATGGTGTATTACCTTTTTTTTGTATATTGTTGAATGCACTTTTTTCATATTTTGGAAGTATTTTTGCCCCATAAACTATTGGTCTATAGTTTTCTATTTTGGTAATATCCATTTATGGTTTTGGTATCGGGATAAATTTGCTTCATGAAATGAATTGGGAAGGGTTTTCTCTTTCTCTATTTTTTGGAAGAATTTGATAGGTCTGGTATTTTTTTTTCTACCTAATTTTTAAAAATAGAATTTGCCAGTGAAACTACTGGAGTCTAGTGCTTTCTTGGGGAAAGTTTTACAGCTACAAGTTCAATTTTTTAAGTAGTTATAGAATTATTCATGCTTTCTATTTCTTAAGAGAGCTTTGGTAGTTTGTGCCTTTTAAGGAATTTGTACATTTTCTCTAAGTTGCTGAATTCGTGGCATAAAATTGCTCGTACTATTTCCTCATTAGCCTTTAAATTAAAGTAGAATCTGTAGGGTGATGTTCCTCTTTTTATTTCTGATGTTGATAAATTGTGTCTTCCTTTTTTGTTTCTCTATCAGTCTGGCTAGAGGCTTAGCAATTGTCAATTGGTACCAATTGTTTGATCTTATAAAACAACTAGCCTTTGTATTAATTGTCACCCTATTATTTGTTTTCTATTTAATTGCTTTATGCTTTTATTTTTACTATGTCCTTCCTTCTACTTTTGGGGGTGTTTATTTTGAAATTCTTTTTCTTCTTTCATCAATTCGGGGCTTAAAGGATTGACTTGAGGACTTTCTCCTTTCTAACAGCAACACAAAGTTGTAGTTGCCTCTTAGTGCTGCTTTATCTGCATTTCATAAACTTTGTATGTTGTGTTTTTATTTCCGTTTAGTTCAAAATATTTACAAATTTCCCTTGTAATTCATCCTTTAACCTATGAGTTATTTAGAAGTACGTTGTTTAATTTGGAAATATCTTGGGCTTGTGTATATATCTTATTGTTATTGATTTAAAATTTAATGTCATTGTGGCCAGAGAACATACATGATACTATAGCAATTCTTTTAAACTTATTGATATCTGTTTTCTTTCAAGTATCTTGTGTCAAGCATACCAGACCATGCAGTAATGTACAGGTAAGCCAGATCTCAGGGGAGAAAAAAAAAAAAAATTAGCATTGGCCAATTGTCATGGTGTAAATACTGTACCATGCCAAATTCAACATGATGTTACTGAATGCGATATTGGAAAGAAACATGCACTATTTTGTGAGCTGGTGCAAGCCAGCTTTAGTACAACACTGGGAATATGGTCTACCTGCTGAGTATTCCAGGAGCACTAGAAAATTATATGCATTTTGTTGTTGTTGAGTAGAGTGTTCCATAAAGGTCCCTTTGGTTAAGCTGCTGGATGGTGTCGTTCAAGTCTCCTATATCCTTACAGATTTTCTGTCTCTTTGTCTGTATCAATGACTGCTTCCACTTTGTGTGTGATATGAGAATCTTACAACAGCATAATTCTTTTCTCCCTCCTGTCCTTTGTGCTGCTATTGTCACATATTTTACTTTTACATACACTATAAATCCCATAACATGTCATTTTTACACCAAGTAGTCAACTACCTTTTAAAGAAAACAAGATATTAAAAAATACAAAGTTTTTTTTTAACCTACCCACGTATTTAGCATTTCTGGTACTTTTCATTCATTTATATAGACTTCATTTCCATCTGATTTTTTCCTTCAGCTAAAAGCACTTTATTTAACAATTCATATAATGTGCTAGCGACAATAAATTCTCTCAGCTTTTATTTGTCCAAAAATTCTTTATTTTGCCTTCATTTTTGAAGGATATTTTCACTGGATGTAGAATTCTAGATCAATAGTCTTTTTCTTTTCTCTCCATACGTTGGAGATGCTGTTCCATCGTCTTCCGGATTGCATAATTTCAGTTGAGCTGTCTTTTCTGGTTTTTGGTTATGTTCCGCTGTACATGGTGAGTATTTTTTCTCTGACTACTTGTAAGATTTTTCTCTTTATCCCTGGTTTTTATCAACTTGAATATGAAAAGCCTTGGAGTGATTTTCTTTGTGTTTATCCTGCCTTGGGGTTTGTTGAGTTCTTTGAATATGTCAACTTATGTTTTTAATAAGACTTAGAAAACTCTTAGCTATTACTCTTGAAATAATTTTTACATTCTTTTCCTTTTCTTTGGGGGCTCCAAATTACATAAAATAATTGTGACATTGTGATATAATAGAAAATATATATTTTGGTTTTCATCCATAGCTCATGGCCCACAGCTCCTAAAACTCTCATAATTTCCTAAGTGACTAGAGAAATAGGAGTGTTTTTTTGGTAAAAAGTTTGGACTTTTGTCCTCTGTTCCTGAAACAGCTGTGGAGTGATGAAGGTGAAAGCCATGTCTTTTGTTATTCATAGCATGTTCCTTTCAACCACACCTGAGTTGATATTAATGAGGTGAAATTTTGGAAAGCCCCTAGGTAAACCCCCTAGGATGGGGGCTTATTGCCAGGGGAACTGACTGTGTGATTAGAGGGGTGGAACTTTTATTACTCCCTTTTGACCTCTGGGGAGGGTAAAGGGGTTAAATGTTGGGTTGCTCACCAATGCCAATGATGTAATCAATCATGCCTACGTAATGAAGCCTCCGTAAAACCCCAAAAGGACAGGGTTGGAGGAACTTCCAGGTTAGTGAACAAGAACACATCCATGTACCAGGAGAGTGGCACACCCCAATTCCACAGGGACAGAAGCTTCTGTGCTTGGGACCCTTCTGAACCTTGGCCTATATGTCTCTTCATCTGACTGTTCATTTGCATCCTTTAAAATATCCTTTGTAATACGTAGGTAAATGCAAGTAAAATGTCTCTCTGGGTTCTGTGAGCCACTCTAGCAAATTAATTGAACTCGAGGAGGGGGTCATGGGAACTCCCAATTTATAGCTAGTTGGTCAGAAATACAGGTGAAAACTGGGAACTTATAATTGGCATTGGACTATGGTGGGGGACTGTATTGTGGAACTGAGACCTTAACCTGTATGTCCAGGTGGACACTGTCAGAATTGAATTGAATTATGGGATACTCAGCTGGTGTCTGCTGGAGATTTGGTTGTTGGTGGTGAGAAGTCTTCACATATTTTGGACACAGAAGTGTTCTGTGTTTTGAGTGAGAGTAGAGAGAAAAAGACAGTTTGTTTTTCCTTTGCAATGGTAGACCACTTAATATTGTCTTACATGTCACCTTGGCTCCATTTAATTTATTAGCTTTTTTATTTTTATCTCTTTGCTTCTGTTTGGATAGTCTCTCTTGCCTTCTATTCAATTTTACTTATGTGTTTTTTCTGCAATGTCTAATCTGCTCTTAAGCCTGTCTGGTGAATATTTCATTTTAGATATTGTAATTTTTGGCTCTGGATGTTCCAGATTTGTTAAAAAATACTTTCCTTTTCTCTCTTCAGTATGCTTATGTTTTCTTTAAACCTTGAAAATGTTTATAATAGCAATTTTAAAGTGTTTTTATGTTAATTTTTATCACTTCTGAAATTTCCAGATTTGATTCTATAGGCTAATTCTATTGAAATATATTGGGTTATATTTTTTTGCTATTTTGCACATTTGGATATTTTTAATTGGATACTGGACATTGTGGGTATGAAGTTTCTGAGCATCTGAATTTTTTTTTTTTCTTTCATAAAGCCCATTGAGTTGTGGTCTGGCAGCCAGTTTGTTTACTTTCAGATCATCTTGCACTTTTGAGACTTGTTTTTAAGCTTCGTAGGGTCTAGAGTAGCCTTAACTCTTACTTCTACAACTAAGGTGTGCTTTTTATGGGATTTCCCCTAAATGCCCTGTGTGTTTGATGAGGTCTCTCCATTCTATTTGGTCAGAACTCAAATGTCTTTTGACTCTATTGAGTTTCAGTATTTATTCAGCTTATGGTTCCCCAGTAGTGGTTCTTTCTCCTGCAATTGCTCTTAGCCTGGCTTGATGGAGTCTCTCCCTATATATTCACAGTTTAGTGTTCAATCAAAGATTCAGAGGATTTCTATGCAGATTTTTGGACCTCTTTTTCTGTGTAGCTTCTTCCTTTTCAGTACTTTGGCCCACAAATTCCAGCAGTCTCAGCCTTCCCAAATTCTAATTTCTGTCTTGTCAGCTCATGGAGACTGCACGATGTGCTTGGATTCTTGGGAACCTTTGCCAAGTCCTCTAAATGCCTCTAGGCAGACATATGCGGAATCGCAGGGCTCATCCTCTTTGTTTGCTTTTTCTCAGAAACTGAAGTACTGTGATGCCTATTGTCCAATGTCTGAAACAGTTGTTTTACAAATTTTTATACATTTTTTTCTGTTTTAGGTGGTGTGATAGATAGAATATGGCCCCTTATTCACATCCTAATCTCTGGCACCAGTAAATATGTTATGTTACAGGGCAAAGGGAAATTAAAATTGCAGATAAAATCAAAGCAGTTAATAAGCTGACTTTAAAAGAGGGAAGTGATCTTGGACTATCCAGGTGAGCCTAAGAAAATTTAAAGAATCCTTAAAAGTAGAAGAAGGAGACAGAAGAGAGAGCAAACCAGAGAGACAGCAGGATGAGAAAGACTTGGCCTGACCTTGCTGGCTTTGAGGACAGAAGAAGGGAAACACCAGCCAAGGACAGCAGAAGCTGGAACAGGCAAAGAAATGGATTCTCCTACAGCTTCCAGAAGGAATGCAGCCCTGCTGACACCTTGATTTTAGCCTACTGAGGCTCATTTCAGACTTCTAGCCTCCAGGTCTGTAAGATAACAAATTTATATTGCTTAAGTACAGCAGCAATAGGAAGCTTATACAGGCGGAAGAGCTGTTCTGGTACCAGTTACTCTGTCATAACCGAAAGAAGGCATTTACTGGGTTTTTTATTTTGCTTTTATTTTAATTAGCTAATTAATTAATTAATTAATTAAGAGACAGGGTCTTGCTCTGTCACCCAGGCTGGAGTGCAGTGGCATGATCCTAGCTCACTGCAGCCTCAAACTCCTGGGTTCAAGTGATCCTCCTGCCTCAGTCTCCCGAGTAGCTGGAGTAGTTCACAGGCATATACCACCATGCCCAGCTCATTTTTAAAAAAATTTTTTTTGTAGAGAGGGTGTCTTGCTGTGTTGCCCAGGCTGGTCTCAAACTCCTGGCCTTAAGGGATCCTTCTGTCTTGGCCTCCCAAAGTGCTAAGATTACAGGTGTAAGCCACTGCACCCAGCTTTGTGTTTTGTTTTGTTTTGTTTTGGTGTGTGAGAGTTTTTGTGTGTGTTTTTTTTTCTGTTGTTTTTATTTTTGTTTTTGTTAAAAAAAGATCAATACTTGAGACCCACTCCAGATACTCTGATTTAATTGGTCAGAGCTGGGGCATTGGGATTTTAGAAAATTTTCCCAGGGTTCTAGTGTGTAACCAAGGTGGAAAACCATTCACCTTGTCCCACCCTCCCAATCTATAGCTGAGGCCACTAAAGCAAAGAATAGTTACAGGCAAATGCAGGTGAGATCTCAGTCTGTTGCAAAGCCTGACTAAAATAAGAACGATAGGATGTATCACCTCCCAGGAGGCTTGCCTTTAGCTATCCAGGTATTTGCAGTTGTGGCCAGAGGTCTACAATGTACTCGGATGCAAAATGTACATCCTCAAAACACAGCAGCTAAGGCTAACCCATTAGCTATGCAAAACTATAGATTTCTGCAGTCCCAAAATCAGTTCAATCAGCCTTATTACCACAAAAGTACCCACATATAGACCTGGTGTGAATCAGTTATTGGTTTTGATCAAGTGGATGAGAATTCTGATATTTAACAGATGTCAGCATTGTGGGGAACCATGGGGTGTATTCTGCCAATGCTCGCATCAGTTCAATCTCCAGGTGTACGTCAGCAAGGTGGCTGTCGGTTCGATCTCAATCAGTCCATGCATTTAAAAGAAATAATGCTTTCACTGAGCCAGCAGGAGCCAAGCATTGCCTAGGTTTTGGTGTTCAATAGTGTTCTGAGATTTATTGATTCATGGGCAAAATTTCAGGGATTCTAGGATTCCTTGGTGAGATCATTTGGTAAAATTTTTTCCTCTTTCCCTCTTGCCCTTCCCTTTTTTCTCTCCCTTTTTCTTTCTTCCCTTTTCTTCCTTTTGCCCCCTTTTTAAAGTTAATCTTAGATTGGTCGCTCCTGGGCAGGTAGGGGTTGCCACCTGTGGGTCACATGCAAGTTAATAGGGAGTTGGATCATCCCGGGGCTCCTTTCTTGCCTTGGTGTTTTTCCAACTCCACAGTGTGTCTATATGGTTCTTGGATGCCATGCAGTTTAGGATGTCAGGCTGATAACATCTTGCAACTTTCTTTTCTTTTCTGAGACA